>JASDQU010790213.1:264125-285923 GCA_032191745.1 Picea mariana | reverse complement strand
GATTATTTGTATGTTGTAGTGGATAGCTTCAGCAATATGTGTATCTTGATGCCATGTAAAAAGGAGATCGCTGCTGAGAAGATTTGCAATCTTTTATTTTAGTATGTTTCAGTTCAGTTTGGGTTACCCACATCCATTGTCTCGGATCGAGATACTCGATTCCTTGGGGATTTTTGGACTAGATTGTGGAGAATGATGGACACCAAATTGAAGAGGAGAACTTCTTTTCATCCACATACTGACAGACAAACAGAGGTGGTAAACAGAACAATGGTACTTTTGCTTTGAGGCTACTGAAACAAGCTTCCTAAGTTATGGGATGAACAGATACCCTATGTACAACATGCTTATAACCGACCTTGACATTCGTCCACTCAGATTTCACCTTTTGAGACATGTTTTGGGTACCTACCAAAGGTTCCTTTTGACTTGATGTATGGGAGAGATGTCGATGTGAATGAATAAAAAATATAGGACACAACCCGTAAGTTCATCCAAAGGATTTAGCAGAAACACTAGGGAGTCAGGGAATAGTTGGAGAAGAGTCAAGCATATTATAAAGCTCATCACAACAAGCACAAGGTTGGTCCTTAGTTCCAAGTTGGAGACCGGGTATGGATTTACATCAACCAGGAATGATTGAAGGGTGAAGGAAAGAAACTCAAGACCATCACTATCTTGGAGAAAAGAGACACTAATGCTATTCGTTTAGATATTCCACCTTATATGCATATTTATTCAATTGTGAACATAGAGAGATTAAAACCTTTTGAGCCTCCCATGATCATGGATCAGGATGAAGAAGTTTCAATACCTTCAGTTGATGAGTTTGCACCTGAGTGCTTGGATGAATTACAAGAAGATATTATCCTGGATAGAAGGACGAGGACTTCACGTAGGGGTGATGTTTATTATCTTTGAGTAGGCTTAAAGGGCACACATCCAAGAAAGGAAAAGTGGATTGAGAAGGAAAAAGTGAGGGGAATTTTCCCTCACTTACCTATTGACTGGTAAAATATTTTGGTGGTCCAAAAATCTCTCAGTGGGAAGTCATGATCCAAAAAGGATCCAAAGAAGGCTAAGAACAACTCAAAACGTGCAGAGAAAAATCAGAACGCTTAGAATGGATTCAATAGATAGAGAAAGGGAAACAATTCAAAATTCCGAAAACTCATTTAAACTAACATGATCGCGAAGAGCACGTCACAAGATTTCTAACGACGCAAACGGCTCGTCAAATAGAGTTATGGATCAAAATATATAAGCGGTCAAAGTTTAGGTCAAACTTTGTCAAATGTCAAAAGGTCAAGGTGACACATGTCACCAATGAAAGGGTAACACATGGCACACTGTATAGATGATGTGGCAGATTGTTGAGTTGGCATGGTATGACGTGGCAATGTCGTACAAGTCTGATGGCAGACATGTGGGCGAATTAAGTTGTGACACATGGAATTTTATTAAGAAAATGATATGGTGCCACGTCGCTCAGTCATGGGTTGCCACGTGGCACCCCTCTAGTGGTTGGTATGTTTAAAATTTATATGACCCCATAGGAGTCAAACCCGTAACCTTTTAGCCTAACAGACCTCACACCTCTGCACTAGCCAACTTACCACTACATGTTCCTTGTTTATACATTGGCGCATATATTATTTATGCTTAGTAATGCTCTATGGGGTGGAAGAAAAGGGCTAGGCCTTCGACCCAAACCTTGGTTATATGATTATCCACGCAACCACCCCCCATAATTGGCATATATGCCATTCTAACAAGAATATCCGTCGTTTAAAGAGCCATCCGCTTGTTCTATAACTGCTCACTATATTTAGTAGAGCACGCCAAAGTTTGTTGAAACCATATGTTAAAAAGGGGAGGGCTGTGGGATTCAACCCTAGGACCTCCACCTAAAACTCTACCAACCTACGACTTAAAATAACATTTTCTACCAATGCACCAAGCACTCCATCAATGCATAACCGCCTACAATTTTATATTAAAGGAGGCCTTCTCTTGTGTTCAAGAAAGAGGAGAACCAAGGCGCCCCTGTATGGATTCTTGTACAGATTTTGGCATGCAATTCAAGATTTTCCTTTCATTTATTGTAGAAGCAGTGGCACGATAACTGAGGCAGAGGTGTTTGTTGGGCCTGAAGTGTCAGACTCGGATCAAGCCATGGAGACAGTCATTTTTAGGTAAAACGACGCGAAGAACGTAGTGGTGATGTTATTTTTCTGATCTGAGCAAATATTCTGTAGCTTAACTCCAGAATGAGGTATACTTATGTAGTTTGCCCAATTCTTTTGTGGAGTTAATAAAAAGACCTACCCATTTCAGAGTAGGACCTGGAGATGTAGTTCACCAGGAACGAACTACGTTATCAAGTTCTTTGTGTTCATATTGTATGCTTATGTCTCTTTCATTTTGAGGTTTTCCTTCTTTATGGTGTACTTTAGTTTATGCTCATTTAATACAATTATTTAATAATTCACCTGACGAAAATATTCTGGATCAGTGAACTTTTATTCCCTTCCATAAGAATAAAGTATTAAGGTTTTCCCTCATCTTCCTGACTCCTGGATGGGCCATGTACACTGCTCTATGAGGCTCGCTTAAGATCAAATTTCTCAATTCATCGTTAGGCGGTACATAAATCCTTCCGATAAATCTCAACAATCCATCATTATCCAATGTATAACCTCCAAACCTTGGTACCATCATGGTGTCATGTTTGATATTTTCCTTAACCTCTTTATACCAGTTATCGTCGAACTATATAGTTAGAATATTTTCTCAAAGATTCATCCCAAGAGGCATCACTGGGAATAAGTGTGTTCTTCGACTCAATGCATTGGCCACTCTTTTTAACATACCCTTTATTTAAGAAATATCGATGTCGTATTCACTAATTAGTTATGACCAAATCCTCTATCGTATGTTCAAGTCACTCTGCGTAAATATGTGTTGCAATCCACAATGATCTATCTCTAACTTGAATTTTTGTCCAATCAGGTAGTGTCTCCATACTCTCAAGGAATATACAATTTCCAATAAATCCAAATCATGCGTTGCGTAGTTATCCTCATCCCTTCGCAATTTCCTTGAGATGTAAGCGGTTAATCGACCGTTTTGCATCAATACTCCGCCTAAACCTTCCTTGGATGCGTCCGTGCATACAAAAAATTTCTTTTCCATGTCGAGGAACTTCAGTATTAGTGTTGTCGTCAATAACCCCTTGAGTCTTTGAAATTGTTTCGCGCATTTCTCAGTCCAGAAAAACTTCCTTTTTTTATTCTGCAATTCCATGATCAGATTTTCTATCTTCGAAAAACCTTCGACGTACCGTCAGTAATATCCTACTAAACCCATCAAGCTGCATACTTATTCTATGTTTTTAGGTGCAGGCCATTCCACAATATCCTCTACCTTCATTAGATCCACAATGATACCTTCACCAAATATAACGTTCCCTAAGTAGTCAATCTTTGATTGGTAAAAATAAAATTTTGATAGTTTCCCATATAAATTGTTTTCTCATAAACACTGTAGTACCAATCTTAAATGTTCATCATGTTATTTTGTTGTCCAAGAATATATCAATATGTCATTAATGAATACTTGAAAAAACTTGTACAATTCTTCGCAGAACACCCCATTCATCAAGCTCATGAATACCCTTGGAGTGTTTGTCAGTCCAAACGGTAAAACCGTAAACTCATAGTTCCTGAACCTCGTCTGGAATGCGGTCATAGAAATGTATTTCTCTTTAATTTGTAACTGGTGACACCCCGATCTTAATTTGATCTTTGAAAACACCATCGCTCCTTTCATTTTATCAAACAAGTCATCTATTCTTGGCAACAAATACTAGTTCTTGACCGTCGCCTTGTTCAATTGACGGTAGTCAATACAAATCCTCCATGACCCATCCTTTATTATGAAAATAATAGGTGCACCCCAAGGTGAGACACTTGGACGTATAAGTCGCAAGTCCAACAACTCCTTCAATTTAATTTTCAACTACTTTAAATCGGGTGTTGACATCCGATAAGGCGTTCTCGCTATCGGTTTAGTTCCAGGTTTCAAGCGGATTGTAAAATCCAACTCTCTTTCAGGAAGAAAACATGGTAACGCTTCTAGAAACATGTCATAAAAATATCGTACTACCGAAAGGTTTTCTAATCCTTTTTTATGCAGGAGCATCGCCAGCAGCAAGCGAGCGCAAAGACGGAAGACAGCTGGAAAGCACCAGTGCACATTTTTGAAATGTTTTGAAACATTAATGAAACACACTTAGATATTGTAAACAGATCTTGAGTGGTTGCTCTCATCTGTAGTTGGTGAAGGCATTTATGCATAATTAATGTAAGTAGGTAGGTTTGAATGCATATTAGACAGTTTTAGGAGCTGGAGGGAAAACGACTATAGACACCCTCATCTTGTATCATTGTAAGATTATTATCAAGAAGATATAGAGCATAGAAAAAAAAGAAAGAAGCAGAGAGTTGTATAGAAGAACCCATGTACAGAAGTTCTGAAATTAATATATATGAAGCTTTGATTCAGACTCATGGTGTTCTAATACTTTATGTGTATACATGTTGAATGTTATGCTTATGGTTGTTTTACTCTTTCTGTTGTACATTTTCTTTTATGCTATGTACGTATGATTTCATGTTAAGTGTTTGAAGTCTGAGAGAGTAAGGAAATCAGTTTCAATTGTTTGCCTTCTTGAGTAAAAGTTCCTGCAAGGAGTGCAGTGAAGCGTCTGCAAGGAGTGTGTTGACGGATTCAATGTTCATCTCTGAAAGCTCGGGTGGGATACCGTTGTTCTCATTTTCCACAGAAGTGCAAGTTAGACACAGAAGCCATGCAAGGTGTGTGTAGGATGGTTAGAAGTTCAGAGCTTATCAACCAAGGAGAGGATTGAAAGACTGTTGTCGCAAAGAGTTGCACAGAGTCAAAAGAATTCAAATACTTAGATGTATTTGAAGAAGTGTCGCAAGGAGCGCGTGCAGAAATCTCATAGGAGATTTAAGTTGAAGAAAAAAAGTTCAGGAGAGTTAGCGTCTTCAAGGTGTTTGAAGAGCAGAAGGAAACTTTAGCCATTGTGCAGAGGATACATTCCAAAAGAGAATCACAGGGTCAATTTAGAAGCAAATATCTTTGAAAGAGAGATTTGACGGTTAGAATTCTCTGAGGAGAATTCCCAAAATAGCGAGAGTCGTAGGATCTATAGGAGCTGCAAGGCGGATAAGGGGTGTTAATCCTGACTCATTGGGATGTCAGATCATTTCAGAATTTTGGGGTTCAAAAGTCCAAAGTGCAAGCCAAAATTCTTGGCTGATCAAATCCCCGAAATGCGAAAAGGAGGTTTTCATGTGTGGAAGTAAGTTTAAGTTTTCGAAACTTCAAATATCGGGGTTTTATAAGTCTCGAGGGAGAGAAATTGGGACACAGTAGGGGATAAAACCCGAAATCAGAAGTCACGACAAGAGTATTTTCGACGTTTCGGGATTTCAGAGACCGGAAGGTGGAGAGGACATAGAGTTCAAGCTTGACGTATTGAACTCTCGGTACGCGAAATTGTGTTGATCGTCGGATCGAGGGAAGGTCCATAGTCGTTGACCTCCTTGGAAGTGGAACCTTAGCATTTCATCATTTCAGGGTTGGAGGTTCGAGAGCCCCAAGGACATAGTAAAAGCACATTTCGGTGGTTGAAACCCTGAAATCGAGAAGAGAAGGGGAAGGTCGGAGCATTTGTATTTCGGAAAATCGTTAATTTGGGTTTCGGGACTGCAGGGGTCGAGGGTAGAGTTGCTCATCATCGCAACTCCAGAATTCACGAAAGCCTAAAAGCCGAAATTGACATCATAAAAGGTCAAGTGTTAGTATTTCGGGACTTCGGAGGTCGAAGAGATAAGGCACTCGACCACGGGATTTGCGAAATCATGAAGTCCGGTATCCCAAAATAAAAGAGTAATTCCTCTCAAGGCGTTGTTGTGGGTAGATTTCCCGAAAGGGAAATAGAAGAGCCAGTCGAGCTCTCGGGTCGTAAGGAGAAGATCCTATGCGGATCCCGACCTACGGGTCTGGGTGGGGGTCTGAGTCAGTTGTGGTATCAGAGCTTGATTTTGTCTGTATATCTCAGGTAGAGTAAGTGAGGGAAAAGGAGTACTCTGATACACACCAATTGTGGTATCAGAGCCCTTCTCTGTTTGTATATTGCAGATAGAGGGTGCAAGAAAGGTTTACAACCATGCCGCCAAGAAGAAGAGACAAGAAAACACTTTATTCACCAGAGGAAAGGGAAGTGCCAAGAAGGAGGGGTAGGCAATTACCTGAGCCGCCAGGGGCAAGAGGGATGGGTGAACTACATGCCAGGCTTGATGCCATGGAGACAACACAGAGGTGAACAACTGATGTTGGAGATATTAGGGAATCTAAAAGTGAAGATGAAGCTATACATGAAGGAGAAGAAGTTACAACTGAAGATGCAGCAGAAGAACGCCTATTCAAGGTTGCTGCAAGGATAGGTTCTAGAGCAAAAATGGACATTCTAGTATATGAAGGAAACCTGGATGTTGAAGAGCTTCTAGACTGGATTAGAGCTCTGGATAAATATTTTGACTATGAAGATGTTGAGGAAGACAAAAAGGTCAAACATGATGTCACAAGACTTAAAGGACATGCAGTATTGTGGTGGGATGAACTGCAAGCTGACAGACGCTACAAAGGCAAGCAAAAAATAAAGAATTGGGATAGAATGATTGCGAAAATGAAAGAAAAATTCATACCCAAGGATTACCAAATCACTATGTTTCAGAGGATGCAGAATTTGAGACAGAAGCTGATGTCAGTGAAAGAGTACACTGAAGAGTTCTACAAACTAAATATCAGCACAGGTCATCGCGAAAGTGATGATGAAAAGGCTTCCAGATATATAAATGGTATGAGATATGACATCCAAGATGAGATGATCATTATGATCATTTGGACTATAGAAGATGCTTATCAGATGGCTCTGAAAGTTGAAGAGAAGCTAAGTCGAAAACAAGGTCAGAGAGGCCGAGGCATAAGTCAAGCCAGAGGCAAACCAATTGTCCAAGATAGGAATCAGAAACCTAAGGAAGAGTGGAAAAAACCTCAAACTCAAACTGAGAGAGGTGGAAGCTCACAGAGAGGACAGTATGTAGACATAAATACTTCTCCTCAAACCAGAGGAAGAGGAAGAGGCATAGCTAGCGAAATAAAGTGATTTACATGTAGAAAGAATGTACACAAATCTTATGAATGTCCAGATAAGAAGAAAGAAGGAGGTGAAACTCACATTGCCGAAGCACAAAGATGGAATGTTGAGGCAGAAGATGCTAAAGGTGGAAGATCACTGATGATGAGGAAAGTTCTCTTAACGCTAGAGAAGGAGGTGGAAAATCCAGTCCAAAGGAACAAACTTTTTTGGACTACTTGCAAGACCAAAGACAGGGTATGCAAGGTCATCGTGGACAGTGGTAGCACAGACAATCTCATTTCTACAGAGATGGTAGAAAATCTAGAGCTGGATATTATTGAACATCCAATCCCATATAGAGTTTCATGGCTACAAAAAGGACATCAGGTAAATGTCACTAAACAATGTTTAGTTGAATTTAAAATAGGTGGATATAAGGATGGAATACTATGTGATGGCATTCCCATGGATGTTTGTCATCTATTGTTGGGTAGACTGTGGCAATATGACAGGAATGTGATTCATGATGGGAGAAAGAACACATATGCCCTAGATAAGAATGGAAGAACTCACATGTTGTTTCCAATTAAGGATAAAGAAGTGACAACAGAGGTAAGCAACATTGTACTTCTCATGAGTGGGAAGGAACTTCTTAAGGAGATTAAGAAGAAGGAAGAAACACAATTCATCGTGGTGAGGAAACCTTGGATTATTTTAACCAGTACAAGGGTGGATGATTTACCAGAGGAAATCCAGTAGCTACTGGAAGAGTTTGTTGATATAGTAGTGGACGAACTACCTCATTCGTTAACACCTATCAGGAGTATAATTCATCACATCGATCTTATACTTAGAGCTAGTTTACCAAACAAGGCAACGTATAGATTGATGCTGTAGGAGAATGAAGAGGTCGAGAGACAAGTCCAAGACTTAATGGAAAAGGGATTGGTTAGAGAAAGCTTGAGTCCATGCATTGTTCCAACAGTGCTCAGTCCAAAGAAAGATGGAGGCTGGAGGATGTGTACAGACTCAAAGGAAATTAACAAGATTACCATCAGGTATAGATTTCCATTGCCAAGGATGGATGATTTGATGGATTGTTTGAGTGGAGCAAATTTTTTTTCGAAGATTGATTTGAAGAGTGGATATCATCAGATTCATATGAGAGAAGGTGACGAATGGAAGACAACATTCAAGACAAATGAGGGACTATATGAATGGCTTGTTATGCCATTTGGCTTAACAAATGCACCTAGTACTTTCATGAGATTGATGAATGAAGTCTTGAAGGATTTCATTGGAAAATTCGTCATTGTGTACCTTGACGACATACTGATTTTCAATAGAACAAAAACAGAGCACTTGAAGCATTTGACTATAATGATGAAGAGATTACAGCAAGAGAAGTTGCTGATAAACATGAAGAAATCATCATTCATGAAGACATAGCTCATTTATTTGGGATTTGTTATTTCTACAAATAAGTTGAAAATGGATCCAGATAAAGTGGAGGTGATTAAGAATTGGCCATCTCCAAAGAGTATATTTGAAGTTAGAAGCTTTCATGGATTGGCTAGTTTCTACAAAAAAATTATCAGGAGTTTCAGTGGAATTAGCGCACCAATGATGGACATGGTGAAGAAAAGACATAAATCTTTTCACTGGACAGAAGAAGCAGAGAAAAGTTTCAATTTGTTGAAAAGGAAGATTATTGAACAACCAATTTTTGTGTTGCCAGATTTCAACAAGACGTTTCAGGTCAAGTGTGATGCAAGCGGATTTGCAATTGGAGCGGTCTTAAGCTAAGACAATAGACCAATCACATACTTCAGCGAGAAACTGAATGAGGCAAAGGTTAAGTACTCCACATATGACAAAGAGTTTTATGCGGTCATACAAGCACTGAAGAGGTGGAGGCACTATTTGGTTCCTAAGGAGTTCGTTTTGTATAGTGAGAATCATGCCTTACAATTTGTAACTCAGCAGGAAAAGTTGAACCAAAGACATGTTAAATGGGTTGAATATATGCATAATTTTACTTTTGTAATTAAACATATTTCTGGAACTGCTAACAAAGTTGTTGATGCTTTGAGCAGGAAGAGTTTGCTTATGCAGGAGTTCAGAGTCAAAACATTGGGTTTTGATAATCTTAAGGACATGTACAGAGATGATCCATATTTCAAAGAGCCGTACGAGGAAACTGAAGGAGCAATTGTAGAACTCGAGCCAAGAGTATAAGCGCAGAGAAGATCAACACAGGTGACAACTTTAGTTCAAAGTTGGTGATTTGATTCTTGCACACCTAAGAAAGGAAAGGTTCCCAAGAGGAACATATAACAAACTAAAAAATGAAGAATATTGGACCATGCAAGATCGTAAGAAAATTTGGGACAAATGCATATGAGATTGAATTACCCGATGGGGTCGGAATTTCACCGATATTCAACATCTCAGATTTGTACCCTTACAAAGATGAAGAAGACAATGGAAAGATAGAGGTTCAGTGGACTAAACAAATTCCTGTAGTTGAAAATCCACAGATGGAAAGTATACTTGACAATAGAGTCAGCAAGAGGACCAGGAGAAAAGAGTATTTTGAATACTTAGTCAAGTGGAAGGGACATCCAGTTGAAGATGCCAGCTGGGAGAATGAAAGAGAAATTTAGAAGCATGGACAGACAATGCAAGAGCTCATGAACAGGAGTCCATGAAAAATTTCAAGCAACTCACCCTTGTCATTTAGTGCAAATATTACATATAACTTACATCCTTTGTGCATGCTCTTCTACAGTTGTAGGGAAGAAATGAACCTCAAGTACACTCCCTAGTTTCTTCCTGCGATCACTCTTCTCTGTCCCTCATCATCGGTCAAACTCAACCGTTTCATCTTAAAGTTGAGTATCGCATAACTAAATCTATTTAATCACATCAAGCACTTAGCCAAGAAGGAGATAAACACATTAGGTCGAAGCACATAGCACAATACACAAATTTATCGTGGTTCACCCCCACCCTGGGGCTAAGTTCACAAGATCTTCTTTTTTATTATCTCAGTCAAGCAGTTATAGCACAAAGCTTCAACAATCTTTGCTTTGCATAGGACAAAAGATCTGTGCAACTCACTAGATCCTTCTTCCTTGAACTTCAACACAAAGTGACTTGCAAGCTTCTTACAATCATGCACAGAGAAATTACAAGATACATCCGATCACACAGATCCAGTCTTGGCACCCAGCCATCAACTATACATCACATAGATGTATTACTCTTCTCCTCTCCCTTACATTGCATAAGTATCTATTTATAGATTACAAAATGGGCCTAAACGTGGGTGAACCTAGGGGTTGACATCCCTTTCCCGCTACATTAACCCAAAACCCTAAAGGGACCCAAAACTAGGTCTAGTTCCCTTAATTTCCACTTCGCGTTGTGCTCCATCTTTGGCAAGTTGTCGAAGTCCCAAAAACGATCAAATATGACCAAGTATTCTTCAAAACTTGGTCAAGGGCCAACAATATCTATGCACAGAGCTTCCTTTGCACAAAGCTTCTTCTTCTCTAGTTCCCAGCAATCACAGTTTCAGGTCCCGGCAATAGAACCATTTGTTGGCACAGGGGCATACCCAGGGTTCAACGCTCAAGAGCGCACCAACAAAGACTTAACTACTAGCCCTTTCGGCAACACCTATGAAGCAGATGAAGTCTCACCCGAGGTAGAGGCAGGGGTGGTTTCAAGACTCAGGTGTCTACAACCTTAGATGGGACACAGATCTGTGATTATACAGCTTACTAGAGAACTTAGCATCGTTAGTTCCCCAAGATACATTCAATAAACACTTCTCTTATGAGACAGAGCTTTGCATCATTCACACTAATCTATTGTATTCAAGCACTTAGCATATTCAACTGAATCAGAATGAGCATATCAAGCACTAAGCATGACTATCTAGATCAAATCTAACATTCTCACATATGATAAGCGCAAAGAATAAACAAATCTATCTAATCATATTAGAGCAATTAGCATATAACATATGAACACATCAAGACAAAGCACAAAGAACATTACATAGGGTTTACATGGTTCACCCCCACCCTGGGGCTATGTCCACCATTTTCTTCTTTGTTATCTCGATTAAGCAGTTACAGGACAGAGCCTCAACAATCCTTACTCTGTATAGGACAGAAGATCTGCGCATCTCGCTAGATCCTTCTTCCTTGCATTACAGTATCGTCCACACAGTATCTTGCACTTAGCCTTGTAATCCTTACACAGTTTGCACAGAGAACTTGTTCAACATCACATAGATGCACTACCAATTTCACTAAGCGATCACATATACTGCACTAAGTGATCACATCTACTGTACTAAGCAATAACAATAACATCAACCAACCCACTCTACTACTTGCCTATTTTTCTATTTATAGATTACAAAAGTGGGCCTAAGCATGGGTAAACCCACGAGCCGACATCCCTTTCCCATTACATTAACCCAAAACCCTAAAAGGGGCCCAAATTGGACCGAGATCCCATGATCTCTTCTTCATCTAGCGCTCCATCTTTGACTAGCTATGGAAGTCCAAAATAGTCAATTATGACCACGTGTTCCTCAAAACTTGGTCAAGGGCCAACAATCTTCGTCCACTGCTCGAGTTGGACCATCCCGGCCAGCAGATGAAAAGCGAACTAAGCACAGAGATGATCTCTCAAATGCCAAGATGATTCTGAGTATTTTACCTACCTATCTACCACATCTCAACGGTGCAATCAATCGAGACAGTGTGCCCAGAGAATTTGAGTATGCTTTGGTCACTGCGTACCTCCCGAAAGGGATATGCACAGTGCACGCAGACCAAGATAAGATCGCAATGTTGAAGTTTAGCGACTTCAACCTTGGTAACAGGAAATTCTATAACATGCTCACCCCACATAAGTATCTGAACAGGACCAAGGGAAAGAATTCGAAGATAGTTCCCCATTCATGGACCATGAACCTCGCGTAGTCCACACTACTCAATGTCATGAAGATTCCTCACTTTGGAAGGCACCAAGAAGTGAACGCATGCGTCAATCTATTGTTGTCTTGTTACCATGGTAGATACTTATGGTTAAATCATCGTATCATAGTGGATCTAACGTTGATCAATCGGATCACAAGGCTAAGCATGCAAGGCCCTGACCCACAGGATTTCTACACCGGAAAAGCCATGGATCACGCTCTTGCAAAGAAGATTAAAGACACCTACGAAGATGTTGGGAAGGGAACACAATGCTATAAGGTAGCCTCTATCTAGAGAGGCACAGTATGCCTTGCCTGCCAATTGATCCCAGAAAATTTAGTTTGCAAGAACCCACCCACCCAAGTGACTGGTTTTGTAGTCGACCTCGCAGGGAAGTGCATGGAGGGCCTACAAATGAATTGGGTGAAGTACCTCGTGAACTAGTTGGAAATGGATTGCAAGGAAGTACAAGATCAAGGATATGAGTTCCACTTCAGCTGAGTTCTAATACTGATTGCTTTCATCGCATGGGAGATGCCAAAAGGTGCAAACTTCCCAGACATCGAGCCCTTTGAACCTCTAGCTGTGAAGTTCAGTACACTATGGTACTCCAGTGACATGAACAAGAAATGGTATTCAAATGTCATGTTCCACACATATTACAACCAGTTGAAGACAACCATCTAGTCTGAGCCTCGTATAACCCCGAACACTCTCCACCATTTTAGGCCTTTAATGAAGTTCAGCGTAATCCACCATTTCATTTATATCACAGCATGAGCTGATGAACACAAGGAACAACTACAGTCTTACTACAAGATGACAGAGGAAGACTTGGAGGAGATCACCCAAGACTGGTCGGAGGACCTCCTCATTCCAGCAGACCCTATGGAGATGTCTAATATTGACAGTCCTGAAGAAGTGCATGATACACCTGGACCCAGCAAGACAAAGAAAAATGAGGATGCCCAAGATGTAAGTAGTACCTCAGCGAAGACTACTTCTATCTCACTTGAGCAAGGAGGTGATGGTTGAGAGATAGATGGCACAGAAGTTGAACAAAAGAAAGGTGAGGTTACACCACCTAGAGACAAGGAGGACCCCTCGAAGAAAAGGAAGGTTTCCCCCCCGAAACCTTCTTCTAGTAAGAAATCAAAAGCATCTATGACTAAAATGGAGACCACCCTCACCTTAGATGACTTTGACTTCATCGTCGCAGCACTGAACGATGCTTCACTGGAGATAGCAGAGAAGTAATAAGCTCAGCAGGAAGAGATATACAGTCAGATCAAGGTTGAACTCCAAGGAATGCAGTAGGCACTACATTCCTGTCGCGTAGTTTCCACTGTGCCTTTGCCATTGGGAACAATAGAACTGGGAGATAAGCCAACTCAACTCCACCGGATCATTGATACAATAAAATCTCACCTTCGATGAGCATAGGAGGAGACAGTGCAAGCCACCCAGGCTTTAGCACAAGAACAGGGAGACCTTATAGAGCAGCGCAATACTACAGAATGAGAGAAGCTTGCTCTCCAGGTAAAGTTTGATGAAGGAAAATCCTAGCTGCATAAAGAAAAGGAACAGTTGCTCACAGAGCAACTCGAAGTAAAGGAAAGGGTCACCAAAGCACTTTGCTCTGTGACAGTCGTCGAAATAAAGGTTGAAGAGAGCATTCCATAGTAGGTGGCACAACTTGAAGAAGTGATTCATAAACTATAGCAACGCACTTGGGGCTATGCACAGTACCCAAGACCCCTCAAGATGTAAGATACCAAAGGGAAGAAGCTGCCCAGAGCACAGTTGACAAATTAAAATCTCTTGCCTTGGAGTGCAAGCAACTGAGTAACCGCAGCACCCAGACATATGAAAACTTCACTGAGAACCCAAAGTTACAGGCACTGAAGTCGCAGCTTCAGAAAGCAAAGCGGCGCGCAGACACACTATAGGCATAGCTGAAAGCCCTGTCAGTTGTAGACAGAATGAAGAGGTCTCAAGAGCAACGCACATGCTAGCAAAAGATCCATACGATCCAGAGCAAAGTTATGGAAGCAACTCAACAGATCCAATCTTTTTAAGATAAGGCATGTCAGCTGTTTATAGAGGTTGAAAGTCGAGGAGCATAGATAGAGTAGGTCATTAACACAGCAGAACAACACCTAGAAGGGCCAGTAAACAATGCAGTGATCCAGGAGTTCACCGAGCAAGAGGCCATAGCAAAGAAGCAAGTCGAAGCAGCTCGAGCCAAGCTTGAGGCATTCGAGGTAGAACTGATCAGACCAGAGTGACTCGGGATGAGTCACAGGTGAGTGTTGGGGGCCTATTGGCCCTTGACCAAGTTTTGGGAGATTCTTGGTCATGTTGACCTATTTTGGAACTTTGACAACCTGTCAAAGGAGGAGCACAAGATGAAGCGGAGATCATGAGATCTCGGCCCCTTTTTGGGTCCTTTTTGGGTTTTTGGGATAATGTAATGGGAATGGGATATTAGCCCATGGGTTTACCCATGTTTAGGCCTATTTTGTAATATATATATAGATAGATTTATAGGCCATATAGAAGGGGGGTAAGAAGTGCATCTATGTGATGTAGGAAGAGGTCGGTGTGCTAAGTGCTAGTGTGGATTGTACGGGCTTTTGTGCATTTTGTGTAAGACTTGCAGAGCTGAGTGCAAGTCCCTAAGCAAGACTATAGAAGGCTTTGTGCTGTAATGCAAGGAAGAAGGATCTAGCGAGTTGCGCAGATATTTTGTCCTATGCGGAGTAAGGGTTTTGAGGCTCTATGGTTGTAATCAATTCACTGAAGACAATAAAGAAGAAGAGTTGGTGGATGTAGCCCCAGGGTGGGGGTGAACCACGTAAATCCTGTGTTATGATGCTTTGTGCTTTGTCTTTATGTGATTTACATGTTATTTACTAAGTGCTTGGATGTATTTAGATAGATCTACTTATGCTTTGTGCTTATTAGATGTGGGAATGTTAGATTTGATCTATATGGTTATACTTAGTGCTTGATCTACTCGATCTGATCTATTTACCTATGCTAAGTGCTTGAATATATTAGATTAGTGTGAATACTGTGAAGCTATGTTCTATTAGAGAAGTGGATATTGCTTGCATATTGAGGAATTGACAGTGTTGAGTGCTTTTTTAAGTGTTATAATCACATATATGTGTCCCAGCTTAGTTTGTAGACACCTGAGTCTTGCAACCACCCCTGCCTCTACCTCGGGTGAGACTTCATCTGCTTCGCAGGTGTTTTCGAAAGGGTCGGTAGTTAGGGATTTGTTGGTGCATTGTTGTAGTGTTGAACCTTGGGTATGCCCCTGTGCCAACAGCCACAGGTCATAGTGAGGGGTCATATGGACGGAGGATAAGGGAGGAGCTAGCACGCGCTAGGACCCTATCGGGATTTCGAAGGTCGGGAGAGTCGAGGTGACTCATATGCATAGACTCGATACGCGAAATCATGAAACTCCTTTTGAGAGGCGTGCAGTCACAGTCGGTGGTCGCGTGGAGGGAAATCGTTACTAGTGCTTCCATCAGGGACCAAATAGTTGCTTCAACTCATAGAATTAAGAACGATCCTTGACCAGAAGGTCGACAGAACCTGTTGAGGTTTGGATGCATCACTTGGGATTCTTGTATTGTCCTAAGGGCTTTGTCTCTGAGGAGAAATCATATTTGTCCTATAAAGGCCTTAGTGTAAAGAAAGATAAGAAAATTGTCTGAAGGGTGATGGCCCATAAATATCTCATATGATCTTCAACACTAATTACATCAATAGTAGTGAACTTAGAAAACTATTTCTCATACCTTGCAAGCATTTTCCTAGGGTACCCTGGAATGTTTGTCTTATCTAACGGTCTAAAAAGTTTGGATGACCATTGTTTCTGGTTATTAGCTTGATTTGGATTAACGGTCTGAGTTTAAGCATTAGAAATTGTATTTAAGGGAAGATTACCTCCAAACAATGATTTTACTATAGGAGAGTTTCAAGGAGGTTTTCTTTATATAAGACTTGGGGGGATTGATATACCTCCTTGATATTTGTGGAGTTGCCAAATAATTTTCTTGAAACTATCAAAGGGATGAAGGGATCACCCTCAGTGGAGTCGTCAGGTAAGCTTTGTAAGATAAAGGCTTTGAGAGAAAGTCTTACCAAAAAAGTGTCGTCAGAAGATTGACTCAGTGTTCCTCGACAATGACGCCAAAATGTTATCACACAATCTATACTTTCCCAAAGCCCAAAGCAAGTAGATACAATATTGGCATCACATGGGGTGACCTATCACTATCACCTTAATATGAAACCCCTTTCTATTCAGGATTATATCAATGTACCCAAGGGAGATGTCCCTAGTGACCTGAGGGCTTGAGAAGGATAAGGCAAGAAAGTTTCCCCCCCTCTCACAAGTCACTCAATTTCCAGGGTTCTTCGTGTTTTATAGATATTAAGAAAAAGATAAATAAAGTGTACATGCCCAGAAAAAGACAACAAAATAGAAAAAGGGAACTTTCCAACTACCAAAATGATGTCACTGCTTCATAATACAATGAACTCTTGAGAAATAGACTAGCTGATATTAAATTGCAGCAGCATAACAGTTTACAACAACAATGATAAATTTGTAACAACCACAATAATTATGCTTCAAAATGCTTGAGAAAAGACTAGAAAATCTAACTTTAACTAGGCAAATTGATATTAGATAGTCACAAGCAAATTTAGCAATGTCTAGCTAGCAATGTATGTCACTTTTGACGTTAATTTGTTGTTGTTAGTTAGTGAATTAGGATAATCTAAGGCTAGTAGGAGTTAGTGGATGTTCCAAATAAGATGGTTTGAAAGTAGCTTGATCAATCAATCACTAGTAGTGAATAGACCAGTGCCTTCTAGGGTAATGGAGTCAATAATAGCCACAACAACTCTTAGAGGGAAAGAGCAATGATAATACTTAGTCAAAAGAGATGGAGAAGATGAGAGAGGTGTTGGTAACCCAAGGCCTCAAACATCCAAGTACTAGAGGTAATTGCTAGAAAGTAAGGAAACTTAGGCCCTAGTGATTTCTCTTTTCCTTAGACAATTTGAAATAAAATATGCAATAGGAAATGAAGTAGGGTTACTAGAGTTCTACAATGGTAGGGATCTAGTATCTACTTCTTGATAAGGTGCTCTTTGAGAAATTTAAACAAGTGGAAAATTATAGAGAAAAACATAATAACTTATGTCTTTCTCCTAGGGTTTTAAGCAAGCATTTTCATAATCTTTGATATGAAACAAGTAAATTCACCATAAGCATTCATTCACAATAAATAAATGCATATTTTCTAATTACTTCACTGAGAATAATCAAGCTCAAACCCTAGTTGAAGATCCTCCACCATGAAAATAGCCAATAAACACCAAAAATAGCCTCCTCCAAGAAGTGTGCCTAAAACTTTAGCCAACAACCCTAAAAGAGGGTACAAATTTTAGACTTCACCACATGTGTGATGAGTGATGATGATAAAAATGAGAGTTTTTCTCTCTTATTTATGCAATTTCAATGACCTTTAATTAAAATTAGGTCTTAAAAAGGCCGACATGGCCAAATTACATTAAAATCCATTTGTTTACATAAATGAAAACAATTAAACCCTAATTTCATATTCAAGGGTGACGTTAGGCCCCCAAGGTGGAACGTTGGGCCTCAAATGAAAAATGTTTGGCCTCGAAAGGCCCTAAATGTTGCCACACATTCCAACTAGCACCAAACCTCCCTCAAAAATGTAAACCCTGACAATACCCCCTTGGGTCTAGATCTGTCAAAGTGTCTCGGGGAAAATCCCTTCTTTCTTCTGGGTGCAATCCTCTAGTATCTCTCTGCCTCTGGTTGGGGTCACTGCATCCATCTATGGGATTTTATCCCCATGGTGGTCAGAGGTAATCATTCCCCCATATGTACTTGTATGTTGGGAAAGGTCCTCCAGCAAAAACAGGTACACCCTACAAGGGCTCATAAGTCACGGTTATCATAGCAATGTCAATCACATATAATAATCAAATTACCCAAACATGTGCATCAAACCCCCATTTTACCCAGACAAATGCCCAAAGACGTTATGCATTTTAACAAGTCGGGTTTAGATAAGGTATCAGGATGTCCTATTGGGATAATCCTCCTTAAGTTTGGGGTGTTTCTAGGTGAGACCTAATCTAGGTCATGTAAGTGTGTGTGTGAAGTGGCATAGGGGAAATTTTTGGGAAAAGGGTGCAGTGATAACAGGCAAATGTAGGTCTTACCTGTGGGTGCCTCTATAGAGGGAGAGCTGCACCTTTTCATGGATGAAATTGTTTCCTATCCCATTCAATGCATTTTTATCTTAGTCTTTTTTCTTTTGGTCTTTTTTCTTTTCAAGGGAAAAGCTAGGGAACACTATCCTGGTGCGATGACTAGAGGTGACAGCGTTACCCAAAATCATTTCACAGAAATGAGAAGGTGGCTCTTGATGACACCCCCTTTCTCTTGGGTATGCACCAAGATCCACTACCCTGGTTTTGTGACTAGATAGATGGTAGTGTCATACCACTACATGCTCATGGACCTAATAATCTAGGTCATGATGAGACCTCCCATCCACCATCTAGTACCTTGAGTTTTGATTTATCTTATGGGTCCCATTTTCTTACTGAGAAGCTCTTTATTTATTTCTCAGAAATCCGTTGGCGAAGCATCTCAAAGGTTTCATTTTGGATTTTAACACTTTCCATCTACTTTTACCCCCTTCTTCCCACAAGGCAAGCTACAACGCTTCCTAGCGTGGAAAACCCAATGCCCAAACCAAGGTGGGGGAAGATGAAAGGAATAATGATGGAAAGTGGTAAGTATGGAGGGAATGGATGATGACCATTCACAGACCCACCCAGTGGCAACTCATCCTAAAGGGGAATCGGCCTACTAGGACACCATGTCACCCTCCCAGGTATGAATAAGTTAAAGAACATAATTTCCAATCAAACATTATGAAATGAAGGAGAATTCAGTGCAACATGTTCAAGTTCTTCAAAATTAGAGTGACACATACCATGATACCCAGACTCATTGCCTCATGGAGCAAGACTTATTCTTACTTTAGGACTAGGTTGGTGGGATGGGCATTGATGTTGTTGATAGGTGGGTTGCACTGAAGAACAAAAGAGCCCTCCAGGGCCACGCTCAATCCATATGGCTCCTGACACTCCATCTCTAGAAGATTTAGACCTGGATACATGATCTCCTTAATTATCCCTAGGATAGGGGATAGCATCTCGCTCCAAATCAAGGACATCTACCCACCGTAGAGCACATGAGAACCTCAGTATCTCTGACATGACCTGTATCTACTAGATCTCAACAAATGTATCCGTAATCATTAGGGTGGTGATATCACCCCTTGTTCATATATGATATAATGGAAAAAATAAGCATGCCTATATACAAAATGAAAGAATACAAAATCAAACTACACTACGCTAGCATGATATGTAGATGGTATATACAATGGATGTAAATGCCTAACTTACCTGTACTTACCTATGAATTTAATTCTCTACCCCATGGTGGGTTTTAAGGAGGCGTCCACTAACCGGTAATGGGTGTTTTCTTCCTTCCAACGTGGATAAATAGTAGGCTTCATTGACCGACTTTATTCTGATTTTGAAAGGTCCAAGCCAAAAATCCGCATTTTCTTTAACATCAGTAGGATCTCCTTTCTTAGTGTCTCACATCCATACCATATCTCCCTCCTGATACGTTTTTTCTGCAATATTGGTTACTTCTTGTATAACCCTAGTATATTTTCTTGAGGGAGGAGGGTGGGATTCAACTCCAAGGACTTCTTGTTGGATTGGTTTGATCAGTATGTCATCATCACCTTTATTTAGTAATTTAATGATTCCAACTTCCTTTTCCTTATATTTATCTAACAGTTGTTGATATTCTTCCCTTTTCGTCCATTGCATCTCATCAAAATCTTCCTCTGAAGTGAAAGGTAAATCCTCTGAAGAAAATATAGGAAGGTTTTGCTTGGTTAGCTCATGTGTTACATTGTTGTCGGCATCATTATTAATTTCTTACACATGGGCTTTGGCCATTGGAATATTTGGAAGGCGTTCAATTGTCCCATTTTTCATAGGCACATTGATGTAGGTTATATCCATCTCTAATGTTCCTCCCAACATTGCAGCAAACTTCCTGGACAAAAGCATTCCCCACACATCAGGGACATCCACCACCACAATATCCATGTGGATCACTCTCTCGGGATATCTGCTAAAGTGTACTTCTCTTGGATCATGTTGTCATTTATGCCAATGGTTTGATTGATTGATGTCATTGATTGGTGTCAAGTGATTGATTGATGACAAAGGATTGATTGATTGATTGATGATTGATTTAATGTAATATGTATTTTCCTTGATGAGAATGCATGATGAAGATGGATCAATGAGTTGTCATTGATATGATGAATATGGATCAATGAGTTGTCATTGATACATGATGAAGATGGATCAATGTGGTTTCATTGGTATATGATGCATTTTTGGAAAATATATAGATGACTCATTATTACCTTATCATGATTGATAAGGTGCATAAATGGATGAACTCCAAAGTGGTCCCCTTATGGTGAAATCCCTAACGGGAAGATGCTTTGTGGATTGAGTTATCCTAGAAGAATGGTTGGAGGACCCATGCTTGTATGTGGAATAATGAGATGAAGATCAATGAATTTGTTGGTGAAAATATCCTAGATGGATAGTGCTTGCCATACCATTTTCGGTGGTATGTGGAATGTCACATAAATCCCCATGGTTTGAGAGTTATGGCCTTACGAAATTGAAGGACCCCCATATGAAGGCTTGAAGCCCACAAGGTTAAAGAAGTCAAAGTGCTTGAAAAGAAGAAATCATTATTTAAATGATAAAGTAAAGTGACAAAGTCAAGGTGGATTATTTAAATAATAAAGAGAAGTGACAAAATCAAGAAAGATTATTTAAATGATAAAGTAAGGTGACAAAATCAAGAAGGAATATTTAAATGATAAAGTAATGGAGAACTTTCTAATTATGGAAAGTGGTTAACCCTAAAATAAGGAAAATAGGTTAAGTGGCCTAGAAATGGGTTAAGTGACCTAAAAATGGGTTAAGTGACCTAGAGGATGAAAGTATAAATAATATAGCAATGGTCTCATGTAGATTATCATTTTTGTGGATCAATGGAGAGTTTCTTGTGAGAATATCTTTTGGAGTATTGATGGAGAACTTCTTGTGAGAGCTTCTTGAGCATTTTTGGTGTGGAACACTTGAGAATATTGAAGATATATAGGTGAATGAGGTAACCAAATGATATATAAGCCGAATTTCAGAGGGAAGGGGAAGAAAAGAGGGCTGGAATTCAAGGGAGGATAAATTATTTTCATGATGCTTTCTAAGGTATGTTATTTACAGGTCATCTCACCATTTTCATAATAATTTTTTTTTCTATAATGATTCAGACTGTGAGATTGATATGTCACTGAGGAAACATATCCAAGTATCTGT
>JASDQU010790213.1:223048-236531 GCA_032191745.1 Picea mariana | reverse complement strand
TGAAGGTATATTTGGAAGACACTATGCAAGAAAAGCTACCATGCATAAGGTATTGCACACAATGTTATGGTGGCCAACAATTCATAAACATGCGAAGGAATATTGCCAAAACTGTGATGTCTGTCAGAGAGTTGGAAAACCCAACAAGAAGGACGTGATTCCCCTAAGACCCAAAGTAACTCTTCAGGTATTTTAAAAGTGGTAAATATACTTTTTCGGACCTATTAATCCACCAACAAGAAGGTCAGGAGCTAGATACATCATTACTACTACAAAATACTTAACCAGATGGGAAGAAGTAGCACCAGTCAAAGATTGTAGCGCAGAGACATCACCACAATTCTTATTTGAGCAGGTGATAACAAGATTTGGATGTCTTCGGATTCTGATGAGTGACCAAGGAACCCATTTTATTAATAGTACCATACATGCTATGACCGAGGAATTTGAATTCTATCACCAAAAGAGTACACCATATCATCCTAAAAAAATGGGACAGTAGAAGCTTTCAACAAGATTTTGGAGAATGCATTGACAAAGATATGTAATGTGAAAAGAGATGATTGGAATTTAAAAATACCAATAGTATTATGGGCATAAAGAACTACATGCAAGAATTTGATAGGACAGACACCATTTCGATTGGTGTATGGACAAGAAGCAGTGGTGCCATTAAAAGTTTTGCTACCCAGTCTGCGCGTAGTATAAATTACAAATATGACAAAAAGATTTATAGTACAAGAGAGGTTAAGTTAGCTAATGGAACTAGAAGAAGACAAGATTCTAGTAGGATTGCACCAAGAGGTGCATAAATTAAGGGACAAAGCCTAACACGATCGACACATAAAGAAGAACATCTTTGAGGGATATTTAGTTCTCCCCTATAACATCAATTTTTTGCAACATCCTGGTAAGTTTAGAATGCATTGGCTAGGGCCATATGAAGTGAAGTATGTCACAAATGGAGGATTTGTGTAGCTTAAGGACTTTACAGGAGTAGAGCTAAAAGGAATGGTGAATGGTAGTTGATTGAAAGTATATAGTGACAATCGACCTACTAACTCTCAATAGTTGCAACATAGTAAGGAAGCCATGTGTATAGTGTACTATAGTAGGAAGTAGGAAATAAAACTTATGAAAAGACATAAAAAGTATAAAAAGAAGAAAAAGGAAGATAAAAACAAAAAAATGAAGAAAAAACCAAAAAGAAGTTATAAGTGATTCAAGAATGCAGTGCACATCAACTGGTGCGATAAAATTTGGAAGAATCCATGCAAGAAACTTGGACACTGTGCAAATGACCAAAAAAAGTGAAAAATATGGCTTAAAATTTATGACTGAGTCTATAAAGAGGGAAAAGCAAGGGTAAGTTCAACACATAGCGATTTTTTAGCACAAAGAGAGCTAAAGAGTGCGACCTAGGAGAAATTGTGCGAGGCAGAGAGAAATTATCTAATTTGTATCCAACATGACACTTCTGAAGGTTGGTGTTGTTATCCCCTATCCTAGGGATAAATAAGGAGATAATGTCTTGAGGCCCACAAGTCCTAGACATGGAGTGTCGAGAGCTAGATGACTTGAGTGTGGCCTTGGAGGGCCCATCTGTTCTTCAGTGCAACTCACCTATCAACAACAACAGTGTCCATCCCAATAGCCTAGTCTTGAAGTAACTGTAAGTCTTTCTCCAAGAGGTAATGAGTCCGGGTATCATGGTACGTGTCACTCTAATTTTGAATCACTTGAATATGTTGCACTGAATTCTCCTTCATTTCATAATGTTTTCTTGGAAATAACTTTCTCAGACCTGGAAGGGTGACATAATTTCCTAGTAAGCTAATTCCCCTTTAGGATGAGCTTCCACTAGGTGGGTCTGTGAAAGGTCATTGTCCATTCCCTCCATACTTACCACTTTCCATCATTATTCCTCTCATCTTCCCCCACCTTGGTTCGAGCATTGGTTTTGCCACACTAGGAAGGGTTGTACCTTTCCTTGTGGGAAGAAGGGGCTAAAGGCCTAGGGGGTAAAAGTAGCTGGCAAGAGTTAAAAGATAAAATGAAACCTTTGAGATGCTTCACCCAAGGATTCTCGAGAAAGAAATAAAGAGCTTCTCAGTAAGAAAAGGGGACCCATAAGATAAATAAAAACTCAAGGTACTAGTTGGTGGATGAGAGGTCTCATCATGCGCCGACCTATTAGGTCCATGAGCATGTAGCGGTATGAAATTGCCATCTATCTGGTCACCAAACCAGGGTAGTGGCTCTTGGTGGCATAGCCAAGAGAAAGGGGGTCTCATCATAAGCCAAACTTCTCATTTTTCGTTAAATCCTTGTGGGTAATGTTATCACCTCTAATTAGCATGCTAGGACATTGTCCCCCAAATTTTCCCTTAAAAATAAAAAAGACAAAAAGAAATAAGACTAAAAGAAAAAGGAATTGAATAGGCTGGGAAACAATGGCATCCATGATAAGGTGCAACTCACCGTCTACAAAGGCACCCATAGGTAAGACCTACATTTCCCTGTTATCACTGCGCCATTTTCCCAAACATTTCCCCTATGCCACTTCACACACACACTTACATGAACTAGATTAGTTCTCACCTAGAAGCGCCCCAAACTTAAGGAAGATTATCCCAATAGGACATCCCGAGACCTTCTCTAAACCTGACTTGTTAAACTACATAACGTCTTTGAGCATTTGTCTAGGTAAAGGGGGGGTTTGATGCATATGTTTGGGTAATTTGATTATTAGATGTGATTGACATTGCTGTGATACCTATGACTTATGATCCCCTAGAGGGAATACTTGTTGTTGCTATAGGACCTTTACTGGTGGACAAGTACATATGGGGGAATGATTAGCTCAGACCTTCATGGGGCTTAAAGCCCATAGATGGATGTTGTGACCCCAACCAGGGGCAGAGAGACACTAGAGGATTGCACCAGGAAGAAAGAAAGGTGTTTCCCCTGATACACTCCGACAGACCTAGACCCAGGGGGGTCTTTCCTTTCCACTAGGGCATTGACCCTTGAGGCCCCCTGATGTCATCATTTTGACCCTAGACGTCATCTAGTCAGGGTTTGCATTTATGAGGGAGGTTTGGTGCTAGTTGGAACATGTGGCAGCATTTAGGTCCTTTGTAGGCCAAACATTTTTCATTTGAGGCCTAGTGGTCCACCTTGGGGGCCTAACGTCACACTAAAAGTGCATGACGTCACCCTTGAAGATGAAATTAGGGTTTAATTGTTGTCATTTATGTAAAAAAATGGATTTTAATGTAATTTGTTCATGTCGACATTTTAAAGACCTAATTTTAATTAAAGATCATTGAAACTATATAAATAAGAGAGAACAAATCTCATTTTTATCATCATCACTCATCACACAAGTGGTGAAGTCTGGAATTTGTGCCCTCTTTTAGGGTTGTTGGCTGAAAGTTTAGGCATACTTCTTGGAGGAGGCTATTTTTGGTGTTTCTTGGCTATTTTGATGGTGGAGGATATTCAACTAGGGTTTGAGATTAATTATTCTTAGTGAAGTAAGTAGAAAATCTGCATTTCTTTGTTGTGAATGAATGCTTATGGTGAATTTACCTTTTTCATATCAAAGATTATGAAATTTATTTCTTAAAACCATAGGAGAAAGAAATAAGTTATTATCTTTTTCTGTATAATTTTCCACTTGTTTAAATTTCTCAAAGAACACCTTATCAAGAAGTAGATACTAGAGCCCTACCATTGTAGCACTCTAGTATTATTGGACAAATTGGTAGGTGTGGAAACTAACAGATCTCCCTAGATCCACCTGGATCTAGAACAAAATAGGACATGACACGACTCTTTCCCTAAGTTGTATTCGTTGAATCTACCAATAAGAAGGACCGAGTGACGTACCTTTATATCGCTTCCTTAGGTCTCTATTGTTCCCGCTTCGCTCCGGTGCTCTTGTGACGTCAGGTCCAAGACAACATAAACCAACCAAAGTGAAGATAGCAAAGTATATTCAATGTCAACTTATGCATATGATCAAGGAGTTATGCTATAAAATAAGAGTTATTTTATGGTAAAGGGACATGACACTGTATTATATTAAATGAAAGTAGAAGATACAACCTGATCACCTTGACGTCGCAAGCTTCGTTTTAGTGACCCTTGGTTCCAACACACACACTTGCTCTGCACTTGCATGAAGAAGATGCAATTCCTCTTGATAGACCAAATAGAGTCTTCAATATTCTGTCCAAGCAGGTTTCTTCCCATAATTCTTTCACCAATTCTTCATTCAACTTGCTTAACCTTTTCCATGAGAAACCTTTCAATATATAGGAGAAGGAGGGATGGTTACATGGATGAGGATGATCCCACCAAATCTAAGAAGTCAGTAGGGTGCCAACCATGCGAATACCAACTCATTTTCTAGAACATCCCCTTCTAGAAACTTCGTGACTTCTTCTCCTTTCCAAGCTTAAAACCAAGTTCACACCCTATCTATGGAGTAAACTGCAAATAGTTCGCACCCTAAGTGTGGGTGGCCTACAAGAATGAGGGATTCTCGCACCCTGTAACATAGGCAACCTGCGAACTCATCTTAAAATGTGTTTTTTGGAAGAAGAAAATAGTCACTTTTCTCAGGCAAAAAGTCCTTGTGGGAGCTTGAACACATCACTTGTAGAGACATCACCAGAGTGACCAAAATCATGTGTAATAGAATGCCCTGCAAAGTATGAGGCTAGAATCGGTGACAACCAAAATACTTTGTAACCTGCGTGTGTGTGTTAGAAACCAGGAGCGCACCTAATCGGAAACCTGCAAACAATCAAGCATCTACAGAATATGATACCAGTTCTGAGGTAGGCATTCCCATACTCAGATCACAGATGAATGGAATCACAAACGTAAGTCATGGCCACCAATTATACACCATGGATCCATGCCGTCAAAAATGATACATAGCCACCAGGAATACACTGTGGATCTATGTGAGAAGACTTGAATTAAGATGACATAGCCACGTGACATACAAAGTGGATCTATGCACCGACACAAATCATACATACTCCATCGCAGCCTGGATAAAAAAGATGATACCCAGGGTCGTCAATCTTGTCACCTGAAAGTACGAATCTAGCCATGCGATTACATGTGTTGAAGTTGAACATGGTAGAAACCACTTGATTACCGGCCACTGATGAAAACCGTTAACAAGTGCAAGGGAAATCACCATTGATGTCAATGACTCTGAAGGTACCGAAGTACAATTCGAATGAATGCAAATGAATGAGCTGAAGTCGAGCACTCGACATAATCTCTCGATCAGGGATCAATGATGTGAAATCCCTGTTGAAAGCAAAGAGACCTTCCGTTAAGGCATGTAGGTTCGAAGGTACTAAATGATTTCTAAGTCTCATTTCCGGATAATGAATTGGAGTCGACGGAATAAGACTCATCACAGGAGGGCCTTGATGTATCCCCCATCAATGACACGAAATAAGTAACGGATTTTGAAGATGAGACAAAGTATGAATATGAGTCGAAATGGACACAGGGAAGGCTGACATAGTAAGAATGGACAACTGCAGATGGTCGACTCAATAGAGGGCTTGTGTGAACTTCTCTTGAACATATGAATGACACGGCCAAAGACTTGGCAGAACTGACTCAAAGATGACCCAAGATATGACCTTGTAGCAAGTCGAACGATAGACAAATGGATTTCCCAACCCGTATTCAAATGACAAATAGGGGGTGTCATGTTCAAGAGCGACGCTTACTGCCATTAATATGAATACGAAAACACATCCCTTTCCCAAAATTTCCCCCACCAGTTCTGGCAAGTACCTTTTTATTTTTACGCAAGATTAAGGAGGATAACATATGCTTATTGATGTAAGCTCATCCTTCAGATGAGTCCCTCCGAGTATATTTAACAAAACTTAGGAAGGAGTGGTTCAGTCCCATCACAGGTCTGTCAATGTTTGTTTAACGAGTCCAAGGATAGAAAACTCGGGAGTTTTTCATGTTTTGAGAGTCTGAAAAACACTTAAAGAGAACTCTCCCAGTTCATTTTTCGTAAATAAGTTCGATGAGACTGAAAAAGTGATAAACTATCGCCCATCGAACGTTTTCTTCATATACTTTAACTAGCGTGAAGAGAACGAGATCTCTCGGCAATCTTTTCGTTTTTATGGAGCATGAAAAGAGCTTAAAGGATATTCCCTTAGGTTCGTCATTTTCATGTTACCATACGAGTACACAAAGATGAGAAAAAGTATACTCGGTTACATTCTCATATATTTGTGAGCGTGAGAACAAACAAAGACTGAGCTCGAGGTTTTTCCTATAAAAACCCTAAAAAAGTAGTCGTACATGCGACAAAAAGAAAAAATAACCCTACCCCCCTGTTCGGACTTCGAAATTGCTATACCTATGACAACCATACTCACAAGACCATTAGGGCATTAGGTTTTATAAGCAAAATAATATAAAAATTAATAAAAGATAGTAAAACGTGAATAAATATGGGTAAAAAGAGGCTTTTTACCATTTCATTGTGATTTTGCCAAAAACTTGTCCAACCACCTCATTTTCTCCCAAATTTATTCACTCGATTGTGGGAGGCATAAGCGACCATTCGACGAACCGTTTCCGCTAACCAGGTAAGCTTTTGATCCTTTAACTTTTCCATGGTTCATTTTTTGTTTTTATTGGCAATTTCTTGGGTTCTAGGTCCATTTTAGGGCCACACTATGCGTTCGAGAATTCTCACAGGCAGGCATTGCGGGACTTGCGAGAATATAATATTCCCGTAGGTGGCCTTTAGGGAACTTGCGAGAATCTCACACTGTACCAAAGGCTCACCTATGAGGGCCGAAACCTAGATTTTAAAGTTAAGNTAAAAATCATGCAAAAGTTTGGAACAAGTTGCTAACTCTTCTCTCATGGATCTTGTACAGGTGTTTGACCATCACAATGCTGGAGTGGCAAGAAAGATAACATGAGGAATATGATGCTATTACCAGGAATGACCCGGGTATAGTCGCTGCCCTCCGGGACTATGGGCTCTTGAAATTCTTCAGGATTCCGGGCATGAGAGCCCAACTCAGATTGTTGGAATACCTGGTCCATATGTGGGACATGGACCAACAATTATTTCACGTGGGAGTCCATACGTTGACCCTAGATATTGAGGATATCTATTTTCTAACAGGGTTATCACAGCGTGGGTACCACGCTAGCTTGACCGGTGGCCGAGGCGGCAGACTCCCTATGAGTGAGTATTGTCGCCAGTACTGTGTTCTCAAGGCAGAAAGAAGCAAGGGTAAGTTTGCTATTTGGGGGGTCCAAGACTTGACCTTGTGAACCATCTTGTTCACTATGGCATACATGGCCGGGAGCGTGGCTCCACACATGGCTCTCTAGAGCTACTTCCAATACGCCATAGAGTGCACAGAGCCTCGGGTCTTCAATTGGTCGAATGCAGTTCTCCATAGTATGAAGAGGCAATTGATGAAGTGCATGAGGGGTAACTTGAAGAAATTTGGGTATGAATCACTTTTGGTGTCTTTATTCCTTGAGAGGGTCTCACTGCTGAGACTACAGGTTGATTGGGGTTTACCGGCCCCACAGGATCTGAGGATGCTGAGGTGGTGCAATCTCATGTCTCGACATGTAGCAGGCCCCATCATCAAGTATAATGATTCATTTTTCAACTGGTTGCGGCCCCAGATGCTGATGATTGATGACTACGCGTACGTTGGATTGGATTTCCGAGGGGATCCGTATTTGGCCCTGCATGAGGATGCTCATTGGGGTGATTTAGGTAAGAAGTACACATTTTGTTCTTTTTAAATGTTTTTGCAAGTTTTATCATATGAAATTTTTTTGTGTTTATCCAAGAACTAATCAAAAAATATCTTTTTGATGACATAGATGTGGGGCCATATTGACCTCCAGGAACGTCTCCTATTCAATGACGAGGAGAGGCAGCTCCAGTAGCGAGATGGGATGCCGAAGACTACAAGGCAATGGAGCATAAATTGGAGGGGTTGACTGCTGACATCCTAGATATGGCTATCTGGGAGATCCCTAGACGTTACCAGTGCCATACTGTGGGCATGTATGAGTCTATCAGTCGACTGCTTCGTAGGGTAGCCTGAGTAGTTGTGTGTTATCATGAGCGTCATCCGTGACACTATTTTGTAGAAGCCACGGGCTTCATATTTTTGAAATTTTGGTCCTTGGAGGAAACTTTTTGTGAACACTTTTGATCATTATATACATCTATACGGCTCTTACCAGCTTATCTTGTGTTGTGTTATACATGTAATGTGTGATTGGTTTATAAATGGCCCAAATGTCTATCTAACACATAGTTAGCTAATGCATCAGTCAATTTATTTAGACATCTAGGAATGTGATGATACTCAATATATTCAAAATAACATTCCAAGAGGCGAATTCGTAAATATACCTGTAATAAAGTAGGACTTCAAATAGCATATACATTACTTAGTTGTAGTACTACTAGCTGCGAATTGAGTCATATAACTAGGTGGTAGATACCAAGAGAAATAACATCAATCAACAATTTGACCACGATGCTATATTCTGTAATATTATCGATCACACGACCAAGGCACACACCTCACAGACTGATAAGTTTGTTTGTAGGTGCGTAAATTTCCCACGCAGCAGAAGCAAGGTTCTGAGTACTACGGCTAGCGCCATCGGCAAAGCCAATGTGGGGTAGCGAAGACTCCGACATATGGAAACCAAACACAACGTAACATAAGTGGTCGGGGGCAGAGACCAAATAACGAAAAAGCATACTACAATAACACACAAAAAGTATGATACAATAAAATACAAGCACTTATGCAAAGGTGATCTTAAGCATAGTACTTCTTTAAGTACAACCCATTTCTAGGTTCACTCAAACCGTCGTAGTCTACCAACTCGTAATCTCCTTTCTCCAAAACTCATCTGACGATATAAGGACCTCGCCACATAGCTTCAAATTTTCTAGCTCCTAGCATATCCTGATCTTGTTCATAAAGATGAACCAGATCACCTTCGGAGAAAAAACATGGCCTCACATGTTTGTCGTATTGGGCTTTGATGTGTTTCTTCTGGGATTCTATAACCAGGGTGGCATCCTAATGGGTTTTGTCTAATTGCATGAGATACAACAGACGTTCTTCTTCGATAGAAGTGTTTGGGAGAAGTTTGACGACTAGTTTTAGGGAGGGTATCTCACATTCAATCGGTAAGATGGCTTCTAGACCATAAACTAACTGGAATGGTGTAAACCTGGTAGCAGACTTAACGGATGTCCGGTAAGCCCACAATGCTGAAAACAACATCGTGTGCCAAGTTTTGTGAGTCCCTATCATTCGTCGAAGCATGGTAATGAGGACCTTATTGATTGCTTCAACTTGGCCGTTGGCTTGTGGGTAATAGGGTGTTGAGTTTTCATGGCGAAGACCCAACTTTTCAGTGAGTTCGAACATCATGAAGTTTCTAAAGTGGCTACCATGATCAGTAACGATAGCCCGAGGAACACCAAAACAAACAATGATGTGATTGAATATGAATAATGCTGCAGTCCTTTCGGTATTGTCGAATGTTGGCATCACCTCGGCCCATTTCGTAAAGTAATCTATGGCTACAATAATGTATCCATGCCCCCCCGCCGAGTGAGGGTGACATGTCATGAAATCGATACCCCATTTCGCAAAAGGACCAACGAAGACCATAGGGTGTAGAGGAGTAGGGTGTGATCGTATTTTATTGTTGTAGGTTTGGCAAGCATGGCATTTTTGGATGACAATGATACAATCATTGAATAAAGAAGGCCAAAAATACCCTGCTCGTAAGATCTTCTGGGCAGTAGCATACCCAGACATGTGACCACCACAGGCTCCAGAATGGCAGTCATTGAGGGCTTTCCTGGTTTCGTCAAATGTGAGGCAATGTCGAAAAATGGAGTCAATCCCACGACGATAAAGAGTATCGCCAAGGATAATATACTGACGGGCTTGGTAGCGTATTCGACGACGGTCATTGCTAGACAAGTTGGGACGAAAAGTATGGGTCTGGAGATATATGATGATATCTTTGTACTAAAGGTCATCGGAACTAGTCAGGAAAAGGGATTCATTGGGTAATGAATCAGCTGCTACATTTTACGTTTCAGAGCAGGGAAGGTCTCATATCAACTCGAAAAACACCAAGGATTTCTTGGACTTAGCGCGTTCAAATTCTAAGTCAAACTCCTGGAGTATTACAATCCATTTGGAGTATTTCCCCCCTAGCAATTGGTGTGTAAGAATGTGTTGCATAGGGTTTTAGTCAGAAATTGTCGTAGCCTTGCGAGAGAGGATATAGTTCCAGAAACATTGAACAACTTGGATGGCTGCCAAGGCTAGTTTTTCAACATGTAAATACTTGGTTTTGGTAGTCGTGAGACTTCGACTTAAGTAATAAATGACATGTTCGTCATGAGAATCATCCTCCTAGATGAGAACCATAGCGATGGTATAGTCCGAGGCTACGAGGTAAAGGAAATAATTTCGACTGTAATCAGGTGGGGAGAGTAGTGGGGTACGTGTCAAAGATAGTTTCAAAGCTTCAAAATCTTTGTTGGCAGTGGTATCCCATATGAAATCATAACCTTTCTTGAGAAGTTGCGTAAATCCAAGAGTTAGCTCAGTATAGTTTGGGATGAAATGACAGAGAAAGTTTGCCTTCCCTTGCAAACTTTGTAACTGGTGAAGTGAGGAAGGACGAGGGATATTAAGAATCACCTCGACCTTCAAAGAATCTACCCTAATCCCTTGACGTGAAACAATAAAGCCCAGAAGTCGGTCGAATTCTACACAGAAAACACATTTGTGGGAATTCAAGCGTATGTGATAAAACTGACATCGAAGGAAAATGGCACGGAGGTGTATTGGATGATCTAGACGGCGCATGGAATGAGTAGGTAAGTCATCGAGATATGGCTGCACAATGTGCTTTATGTCATGAAAGGTGCAAGACATAGCATGTTGAAAAGTTGCATCGACATTGTTTGAAATGAATGGGAGTTTCCGATAGGTGAAAGTGCCCCAAGGACAAATAAAAGTGATCTTGTGTTGGTCCACTGGTACGATATTGATTTGATTATCTCCGAAGAAACCATTCATCAGAGAGAAGATTTCACTTTCGGCACAATCGTCGATGATCTGGTCAACGAAGGGGGTAGGAAAGTTGTCTTTAGGACAAGCTTTGTTAATGTCCCTATAATCAATGCACACGCAGATTGTGCCTTGTTTCTTGTCGATTGGAACAATATTGGAAACCCAGTCATTTAGAGCCACCGGGTAAATGAAGCAAGCCTTAAGAAGTTTCTCAACTTCAAGCTTGATAGTGACTGCTTTACGTGGGTGGACCGGACGAAGTCATTGCCGGACGAGTTTAGCATCAAGGTATGTCTTAATCTCATGTATCACAATGTCAGGGCCAATACCCGACATTTCTTCATAGCTCCAAGCGAAGACGTCACAAAATTCTTGAAAAAGAGACTTGTAGGTGACAACTTCATCATGCGAACATGAAGCTCCGATATGCACGTTTTCGACAATTCCAGGTTTTATGGATATGTCGAGGGGGATGGTGGGTGAGATATTACTTAAGTTCCCTTCGTAGAATAGATCATGTGTAGACTCAAGAATGGTAGAAATGATGACAACGGTCAACGTGGTTGAGATCCATTGGTAACCCTCGATGGTGTGTTGTTCCAGGAAGAGGATGGAATGATGATTTCCATCGTCCTAAGGGGTGTATTCCATGGACATAACAAACATAATCATTTCTTCTGTGGGGAAAATGACACAGAATGGATCTAGAGATAAATGACCAAGAGAGGGGGTAGAAAGGGTTTCCGATTGAATGGGTTGATAAGCGGATTCGACCGGACTCAAAGGCATTTCGTCACCATAACGAGGATGATCACCGGGGTTGGGTACTATCCATGGGTCGTAAGACGCGGGGGTCACGTGAACAAAGGTGGAGATCATGTTGATTGAGGCATAAAACAGATGTGGAACATTGGGTGGTGGTATGGGGAAAGTACCCATTAACGAGGAATCTTTAATAAGACCCATACCAACATTCTCGTATCCGCGGGGTGGGTTTGCAATGAACGGTACATTGCCGGTACGTGTATCAGAGTGGAATAAGGCCAATTGGTCGAAGATCAATACTTTTTATTGATGTGGGAAATGCACGACGTGGAAAAGAGTCGACACAACTGCACGCATGGAATCAATCCATCTACGACCAAGTAGAAGGTTGTAATCGAGAGGAGCATCAAAGACCTCCACTTCAACTTGGACCATTTTTCCTTCTAACATAATAGGCAACGAAGGGAGGACACTGTAAGGCTTAAAACCAGATCCATTGAAGGCTTTGAACATGTTGTGGGATTTAGTCAAAGGAGGAGAGTCGATGGCTTTCTAGCAGGTAATAGACATGACACACGTCAAGGCACCCTCATCAATAATTGTCCTACAATTTTTTTTGTCAGAGACAATAACTTGTATTTGGAATGCGAGTTGAGGGGGTAACCTTGGAATGTGATCTTTCAAGTCAAAAATTATTAAATTTGTATCCGTAGGGTTTATTCCACCAATAGATTTCAATAGTGCCTTCCGTTGTATAGGAAACCTTTGAAGGACTTCGAGGGCTGACATTGTGGATAGTGCTTGGGCCAGATCTTCAACAATACTATAGTTCTGGGCAGCACGTGCATGAGGATTGAAAGCTGATTTCTGAATGACACCCTTTGGAGGAGGGCAAAGAACTGTGTCTAGGCTCGGTCGTTCGAGATGAAGAGGACCGTTGGTAGGTGGAGTCGTGGGAGATGGTTGGACCACCGAAGGAGGTATTACATCGACCTTCTCTTTGGAGGAAGAATAATCTTTGGCTCGAGTGGTAAGTATGATGTCATTCTTCTTTGAATCTCCTGTACACATTAATACATAGGATGTATTGGAGGGGGAAGGTTGGTCATGAATGACCAATTGGGCCTGTTGTTGAGACGAGAAGGGTTGTAACAATACGGCCGGGGTGGGGGGTTTCGTGGTCCCTTGAAGGAACTTAGTAAAATTGGCTCGTCGTGGACAATCCTTAGTGTAGTGATCATCACTACAAATAAGACAATGGTATCGGGGTTTGCGCTTATCCCTATCGTCAACAGACGAGGTTTTGGTTTTCTCAGTTTGCGGATTATTTTTATCCTCCTTGTTCTTACCCTTTCCTTTTTTGGATTTATTTTTTCTGGTGGGGGTAGATTGAACATAATTTACCTTAGAAGTCTTTCCGGTGGGGGTAGATTGAACAAAATTTACCTTAGAAGTCTTGCCGGTGGGAGGGGTAGGAGATGAAGCATTTTGAACATTAGAAGAAATGGGGTTGGGGTAGTTTCCAGAGGTCTGGACGG
>JASDQU010790213.1:211733-223028 GCA_032191745.1 Picea mariana | reverse complement strand
TGTGGTTGGGCATGGAAAGTGCCAATCACACCGTCAGCTGCATGAGAAGCAACAGGAGTGGTTGAAGTAGTAGAAGTAGAAGGATGAGGTGCGTGAGGGAGTAAGTCATAAAGAGTACCCATTTTTGAGTAAACGAGGTTTAGGTATTGGACACGACGGGTTTCCTATTCTTAGGTGACAACTCCACCCATGGAAATGTCACGAGTGATGTCGTTCATGAATGATTTTGTGAACCACTCTGCCAACAACTGATTAGGAAGTTTGAGTTTGATGAGACGTCGTCTCCATCACCACTCATGAATGTGATCAGAGATATGATTGGCCTTAGTTTGTTTGAAAGAACTCAAAATCTTGGTTCTCGTTTCGTAGCGAATCAGTAACTGATAGTGGGTGAGGAAAGCCATAGCAAGGGTGTTGAAGTCAGTGAAGAAGCCTTGTGGTAACTCTATATACCACTTCACGGCAGAACCTGTGAGGGTTCATTGAAAAAGGCGTAAATGAATAGAGTCATCCATCAAGGAGTTGGATGAACACCAAAGGTGAAAAGTCATTACATGATTGTTTGGGTCCTCTCCTGGTTTGCCATCGAATTTAGGGATGTCGGATGGTAGTTTGGCTGGTATGGCGGGCCATTGAGGAGAGTGACGATTCGGATCATTTAAAATCCTTGACAGATCTGGGAGGTCCAGAGTGGCTAAGAAAGGTAACTGTCTATTCACATGCGGGTACTGGTGACTTTGGGGAGGGAGTCCCGTCGGTAAACTAATGGGCCCATAAGCAGTTTGCATATAATGCAAAGATTCAGGCATATTCGGTTGTTGGTGTGGAAGCAAGTAATTCATAGGGTTGTACCCTAGAACAGAGGCATGGGGTTGAGAATTCGAGCCCCAAATAGGATTAGATGTACCCGGATAGGGTTGGCCTATACTAGGGGGTATGGCGGAGCTAGCTTGAGGTTGTTGCCCCCCGATCGAGTGAGGATTATGTTGTATAAGATGATTCCAATACTGGGCCAAGGATGGAGGTATGTTTTATCCATAGGGTGGGGTCAGTGGGGGTTTCCCTCCAATCGGGGGTTGCGTCCCAGTTGGGATTTGTCCTGCAAAAGGGGGTTGAGTTTGGCCTCCTTGGTGAAATTGTCCACCAACAAGAATCTGGTAATTAGGTGTGAAAGATGGGATGGTGCCACTAGGATCAGTGCCTCTGATAGAGGATGGAAGAGGTCCTCTGAAAGGGGGTAGATGAAGTGTTGGAATGAATCCGAGAATATGGTGCCCAAAAGGAGTGGAACCGGTAGGAGTCCCATATGAGATTTGTGTTGGAGTGGGAATGGAAGCATTCGATGCATGATATCCAGGTGGAAGTGGTGGGGTGTTTTTGGGTGAAAGAGGTGTGCCAATGGGGGTTTGGCTAGCCATTGTAATCCTGGTGTGAGGATTTGTAGTATCTGGGACCATTGTGTAATGGACCGTTTGTAGAGGGAGAGTCAAGATGTGGTCAGCTGGCGGAGTGTCTGTACCAGGAAAATAATATGCAGTAGTAAAATGTACTGTGCCTGTATCAGATGTTTCGAGCAGCTTAGGTGTGATAGTGATATCAATGCCTGCTTCTGAGCCAAAGAGATCCCATCTAAAAATGCTCGTGGTCCAAAAAATATCTTGACCCTCAGGTCTTATGAAAGGTCCGGTTGGTGATCCAAAAGACTGAACAACTAGATCTCCGAAAGAATTCACTCGAATAATATGTCTCTCAGAGTCGGTAGGAAGTGAGAAGTCCTCTCGAGAATTGGTAATTTAGAATCGTTCCAAAGAGTTACTTCTTTCCACTTGTGGAGTGTCAACGTCTTGGACTTCACTCTGTTGAGGAGAGCCGTCCAGTGAGTTGGTAGGCAAGGGTTGAGAACCTTCCAGATCTTCTAGGGGTAGGATTTTCATTCTATGTGAACGACGTGGAGGGTCAATTGTGATCGAGTTAGAATCTTAGGAAAGAAATTCTATGACCAACTTGGGTAAAGAAACAACATGCGCTAGTAAAATCTAGGAAGAAAAACTAAGCAAACAAGACCTTCCAATTCCGAAGTCACTAGTTGGTGATGAAATCCAACGTCACGATGACGAGACAAGAAGGGGCTGGGTGAGGGTGGAAAATTTACGTCGATGACCTGCTTAACGGACTTGCACCCTGGTGCAAGCTCTCACACATAATCGTGGGTATACCCTCAAAGGAGCCCAAGTGAGTTTGGCCAACGTCGATTCCAGGTACCATGAAGACATTCCCCTTCACAGTCACCTTGTGTAAGACCATAAGAAGGTAGGCTACTAAGGTTACCACCAACAACAATAATGCCTGGGGGAACAATCGACAGTTCGATCCAGACGCAAGGGCAAGGTATCTAGCCCGAAATCAGCTTGAGAGGCTTCCACTCATCATTGTGGTTATACCTTCAAGTGACCCCCATAATACATGCAATCTCTACACTGATATCAACAAAGCAAGGTGAGTAACTTTGTCAATCTCAATGCGACCTCGGGTTTGACCCTTGTGTGAGAAGGGCTTCCCAGGACAAAATGTTGCAAATGGAATTTGACACTCCTTATCACAAGATACTATTGTGTGTTTTGTGCTTTGGAGAGTATGTCTCACTACCTATTCCAAATCTCTAGCCTAGCTAATGTTGGTGTAAAAGAGTCCTACAAAAAGTTACTAGTTGGATTTTAAAATTGCGCAATGTTAGTAAAGGATGTTTTTACTCAAAAGGAGACGGAAATGAAACTGATGTTGAGTGAGACTTTGACCCAAAAATGCATAAATAGGAATGAATGATACAATTTTTTTTGTTCGATGAATCCTATCTACAGGAGGGAAAGAGGAGTTTTCTAGAACAATACAAACTACAATGTATGATCTTCTTTGAAATGTAATATCAAACAACCATGAACAATGCAAATTCCCTATTCATTCTTTTTCAATACTTGAATGCCAATATTTTCGAAAAAAAAAATTGCTTAAAAAAGAAAATGTCTTTAATTTTTATTAGAAACCAAACAACAAGGGTGGAACTAAGAAAAAAACAAGCAACCAACGAAAAAGAAATATACAACAAACACCCAAACCAATCTTTCAATGAAGACAAAAATAACAAACTGACAAGACCAGTCTCTTCAAATGCACATGGGTAACAATTTTCCAAGTAATAAGCAATTGAAAAGAACAATTGATCTCAACTTTTAAACCAATCAAAGGCTCCCAACCAAACAAGCACTCGTATTTCAAAACCGAAGATTATACCCTTGTTGCGAAAAGGTCAAGAGGTAAAAATTGAGAAAACATGATCGAGAAGAGCTTAATCATTCACGAGATTTGAAGTCAAGAAACATTCAATCACCGGCTAGAGAAGTTCTTGCTAGACACACAAACAAATCTGAGCATTTGAGGACACAACAGAATTCATCCAAAATTTTTGCAAGTGGGTTCGAGGCTGGAAGTGTGGTAGAATGCGAGAATCAAGGATTCTCGTAGGCTAGACACAGGCAAAATGTGAGAACTTTGCACTGAAATTAACAACAGGGTGCGGAATTTAGTAGTTCTCGTAGGCTACAGAAGGGTGCAGTGCGAGAAGGTCTGTAATCAAGCAAATTTTGGAAAAAAAGACAAAACTTCTAAGGGAACTTCTGGATCTAGGGAGTCTATAAGGGTCACCTCAAGACTCAGAGATTGATGGGAATGAAAAATGGTAGGTTAAGAGAAAATGGCCAAGAAAAAACCACCAAAAATGGGTTGTATCCCCAGTGGAGTCACCAATTTTGTTATCGGACAAATCAGTAGGTGCGGACACTAACAAATATCTCTAGATCCACCTAGATGTAGAACAAAATAGGATAGGACATGACTCTTTCCCTAAGTTGTAGTCGTTGAATCTACTAATAAGAAGGAATGAGTGACATACCTTTATATTGCTTCCTTAGGTCTTTGTTGTTCCCACTTCGCTCCAGTGCTCTTGTGACGTCAGGTCCAAGACAACACAAACCAACCAAAGTGAAGATAGCAAAGTATATTCAATGTCAACTTATGCATATGATCAAGGAGTTATGCTATAAAATGAGAGTTATTTTATGGGAAAAGGACATGCCGCTGTATTATACTAAATGAAAGTAGAAGATACAACTTGATCTCCTTGATGTCGCAAGCTTCCTTTCAGTGACCCTTGGTTCCAACACACACACTTTCTCTGCACTTGCATGAAGAAGATCCAATTCCTCTTGATAGACCAAATAGAGTCTTCAAGCTTTTGTCCAAGCAGGGTTCTTCACACAATTCTTTCACCAATTCTTCATTCAATCTTGCTTAACCTTTTCCATGATAAACCTTTCAAAATATAAGAGAAGGAGGGATGGTTACATGGATGAGGATGATCCCACCAAATCTAAGAAGTCAGTAGGATGCCAACCATGCGAATGCCAACTCATTTTCTAGAAGATCCCCTTCTAGAACCTTCATGACTTCTTCTCCTTTCCAAGCTTAAAAATAGGTTCGCACCCTATCTATGGAGTAGACTGTGAACAGTTCGCACCCTAAGTGTGGGTGGCCTACGAGAATGAGGGATTCTCGCACCCTGTAACATAGGCATCCTGCGAACTCATCTTAAAAATGTGTTTTTTGGAAGAAGACAACAATCACTTTTCTCAGGCAAAAAGTCCTTGTGGTAGCTTGAACACATCACTTGTAGAGACATCACCAGAGTGACGAAAATCATGTGTAACACTAGTAACCCTACTTCATTTCCTATTTCATATTTTATTTCAAATTGTCTAAGGAAAACAAAAATCACTAGGGCCTAAGTTTCCTTACTTTCTAGCAATTATCTTTAGGACTTGGATGTTTGAGGCCTTGGGTTACCAACACCTATCTCATCTTATCCATATGATGTGACTAAGTTTTATCATTTCTATTTCCCTCTAAGAGTTGTTGCTGCTATCATTGACTCCATTACCCTAGAAGGCACTAGTCTATTCACTACTAGTGCTTGATTTATCAAACTGCTTTCAAACTATCTTCTTTGGAACATCCACTAACTCCTACTAACCTTATATTAGCCTAATTCACTAAATAACATGTTGTTGTTGCAAAATATTGCTACATCCATCTAACAACAACAAATTAACCTAAAAAGTGACATATATTGCTAGCTAGACATTGCTAAATTTGCTTGTGACTATCTAATATCAATTTGCCTAATTAAAGCTATCTTTTCTAGTCTTTTCTCAAGCATTTTGAAGCATAATTATTATGGATGTTACAAATTTTTCATTGTTGTTGTAAACTGTTATACTACTACAATTTTATATCAAGTAGTCTATTTCTCAAGAGTTCATTGTCTTATGAAGCATTGACATCATTTTGGTACTTGGAAAGTGCCTTTTTTCTATTTTGTTGTCTTGTTTTGGGTAGGTACACTTCATTTATATTTTGCTTCATCTCTATAAAACATGAAGAAACCTGTAAATTGAGTGACTTGTGAGAGGGGGGGAAACTTTCTTGCCTTAGCCTTCTTAAACCCTCAGGTCACTGGTGACATCTCCCCTAGGGTACATTGATATACTCCTAAATAGAAAGGGGTTTCCTATTAAGGTGAGAGTGATAGGTCACCCCCTGTTACGCCAATCTTGTATCTACTTGCTTTGGGATTTGGGCAAGTATGGATTGTACGATAACATTTTGGCGTCGTTGACAAGGAACACTGAGTCAATATTCTTTGAGAATACACTTTTTCGGTAAGCTTTTCTCTCAAATCCTTTATCTTTCAAAGCTTACATGGAGACTCCACTGAGGGTGATCCGATCATCCCTTTGATAGTTTAAAGAAAATTATCTAGTGACTCCACAAAGCTCAGGGAGGTATACCAATCCTCCCAAGTCTTATAGAAGAAAACATCCCCGAAACTCTCCTATAGTAAAATCATTGTTTGGAGTAAATATTCCCTTAAATACAATGTCTAACACTCAAACTTAGAACGTTAATCCAAATCAAGATAATAACTAGAAACAATGGTCATCCAAAATTTTCAAACCGTTAGAAATGAAAAACATTCCTTGGTACCCTAGGTAAATGCCTGTTAGGTATGAGAAATGACTACCTAAGTTCACTAGTAATGATGTAGTTAGTGTTGAATATCATATGAGAAATGTCTGGGCCTTCTTTCAACTTCACCCTATCAGTGATGATGTTGGAGATTTATCTATGAAGTTGTTCTCTGCTACCCTCTATGATTGTGCTAGACAATGGTACAACGATCTCCTTGATGCTAGTATTACAACAATGGAAAAGGTGGTGGAAGTGTTCCTCAAACGATGGAGTGTCAAGGAAGACCTTAACATGCTCCTAATAAGGCTGAATAACATCACAAAACTTGAGAATGAAACTGTTAGGGAATTTCATGATAAATTTGAAAGGTTGGTACAAAAGATCCCAATGAACCATCACCCTTTAGACAATTTCCTTCTCTTTCTTTACACTAAGGCCTTTATAGGACAAATAGGCTTTCTCCTCAGAGACAAATCCCCTAAGACAATCCAAGAATCCCAAGAGATGGCTACAAATATTGAAGACAATCTATCATCATCCAAAATTGAACCTTTCTCCGCCCCAAAATTCAAAATAAATGTTAAACCCAAAGTAGTCCATAATGCTCGAACTACATCAGACATTGGCGCTAATTTGGAAAAGCTACAATTTATTATAGATGGCATGGTAAAAACCCAAGAATTGATGATGAATATGATTGTAAACATGGAAAGGGCTCAAAAAAAATCTCCTAGGGTTCCTTATAAAGGAAAATTCCAAAGGGGGACTCAAGCTTTCAAACCAAAGAATGACCAAGAAATCCCTAATACTTTAGCCCCCACAAACATGGTGGATGAAAACCCTTGGTGCTTGCAATGTAGAGACTCACATTGGGAACATGAATGTCCCCTGAACAATGGTGCACATGACCAAGTCAATATTATCGATCATACCATTGAGGGCTCATAATGTCACATTAGAAGAACATCAAGAAGGTATAAAAGAAGAAACCAAGAAGGCTAGAATGGAGGTGATAAATAACCTTGATCAAGAGTCAAGAGAAAAGTTGAAAAAATAAGAATTCCAAGTGTATACTAGGAAAAAACGAATGAACCAACCTTCTCCCTAGAAATCCTCCCAAAACGGACAAGGTTGATTTGAAGTTTGATCTTGAAGGTGCATTCGCCAAAATGCATGTGACCATTCCACTGAAGGAATTCATCAAGGTTCCATCTATAAAATAAAGGTTCAAAAATATTTTCAAAGTATCAGATGAGCCAATGGACCATCCTATCATGTTACAAACAAACCATTTTAGGAGATGCCCTGCTTTCATGACTCGATAAAGCTGGATCCTTTGTTGTTGAGTGCCCTTGATATGTGTGTCCACAATCTAATCATTGGATGCTTGTTGTATGTAGTCAAGGTTGAGCTCTATTGGTGTTAGCTGTTATGCTACTTCTGAGGTGTCCAATAATGGTGGGAAATAAGGGCGAAGGAGATCCACGTTGAACACTGGGTGTAGGCCAAGGAAAGGAGGAATGTTGAACTCAAAATCATTAGCCCCCATAGCCTTGGTGATAGTGTATGACCCATAATGGAGTGGATGAAGCTTCCAATGGGGTCCTGTAAGGAATTCTTTCTGCAAGTGCAACAAAACTTTGTCGCCCACCTAAAACTTATGTGGCACTCGATGTTGATCATGGTGTTGTTTGTACTTGTCATTGGAATTCTGTAGGATATCCTGAACTTGTTGGCGGATGCGATGGATCCGCTCAATGAACAAGGTGGCTTTGTCAGCTTTAGTTGGAGCAGGATATGAGTTGGTCGAGGTGACCGCAAGGGGAAGTGCAACATCTATGGGACCCAATGGTTGGAATCCCAACCCCACCTAAAAGGGGCTGTGACCGGTTGAGCTATGTAGGGCTTGGTTGTAGCTATGCTAGACATAGGGAAGGCTCTCATCCCATGTGTGAGGGTGCTTTGAGTTATACATGCGAAGGATATACACAATCATTCTATTTACAACCTTGGTATGGCCATCTGGCTGGGGGTGGAAGGCCGTGGATTTGGTGAGCTTGGTGTCCAGCAGTGACGAGAGGCTTGACCAGAATGTGTTGAGAAATTGACTATCTCGATCTGAGACAATGGTTTGTGGGATTCCAAAATGTACCCAGACTCATTCAAAGAAGAGCTTGGCAGTGGTCTTTGCTGTGATGCTCTTCTTGCAGGCAACTAGAATCACCATCTTAGAAAAGCGATCAACAACCATAAAAACACAGTCATTTCCCCGCTTGGTGGACGGGAGGCCTGACATGTAGTCCATTGAGATGGATTCCCATGGCCTGTTAGGAGTAGGAAGAGGGGTGTATAGGCCCTATTTCTTAGTGGTTGGTTTGGAAATAGCACAGGCAGTGCAGGACCTGATATACTTGCTGACCTCCTGTCGAAGTTTCGGCCAGTAGAAATGTTTCTGTAGCATTGCCTCTGTCTTTTTGACACCGAAGTGTCCTACCACCCGATTGTAGTGGGATTCCTAGATCAACTTCTCTCTCTCAATTGATGGAACATAGATATGGCCCAGACGACACAACAACCCATCCTGGAGATGGAAATTATTGACAACTGTGTTTGCACCCAACATTTGGTAGGTGGTGGTGAATTCAGGGTTTGTCTCATAGATTTGGGGCTATCCATATGTCTCATGGATGCAAGAGTCTAGCACTATGGCGAGTGCCATGACTGGCGGTCTGCTAAGGCAATCAACGACGCGATTGGTGCTTCCTATTTTATACTTGATGTTGAGGTGGAATTGCTGCAAGTATGTGGACCACTTTTGATGGCGGTCATTCTGCAATTTTCCCCGTGTCTGCATGAACTATAGTGGCTTATGATCAGTGTGGATGACTGTCTCCTTTCCAAGAATGTAATGTCTCCACTGGCAACAGGCTTTCACAATGGAGTACAATTCTTTATCGTAAGTAGGGTACTTATGAATAGTATCTGAAAGTGTCTCACTATGATAGGCCACGGGGTGGCTGTGTTGAGTGAGAACAACACCCACAACATAGTCTGAGGCATCTGTTTCGATCTTAAAGGGATGTGACAGGTCTGGTAGTGAAAATACTGGGGGTGAGCACAAGTGCTACTTCAAATCATCGAATGCTTGTTGTTGGGACCGATCCCACACAAATTTTTCCTTACCACCACCCTTGTTTATTTGGCTGAGAGCCCATGTAATATGGGAGAATCCCAACATGAACCTATGGTAGAAATTGGCAAGGCCCAAGAATCTACAAAGCTCAGTGAGTGTTGTTGGGGCTGGCCAGTCATGGATGACTTGGATCTTGGCTGGATCCACATGTACGCCATATTTATCAATGATGTAGCCTACGTAATGGACCCTGTCCATGCTGAAGGAGAATTTTTCCAAGTTGGCGTATAGCTTGTGCTGCTGCAGGGTGTGCAGAACCTGCTGAATATGTTGCAAGTATTCAGCCCAAGTCTTGCTATAAATTAGAATGTCATCCAGATACACCACTAAAAAANTTTCCAAGTTGGTGTATAGCTTGTGCTGTCATAGGTTGTGCAGAACCTGTTGAATATGATGCAAGTTTTTTGCCCAAGTCTTGTTGTAAATGAGAATGTCATCCAGATACACCACTACAAAAGTATTGGTGAATGGTTGCGAGATATCGTCCATCATCCTCATGAAAGTGGCTGGAGCATTTGTCAAACCAAAGGGCATGACCAACCATTCAAAAAGACATTCCTTTGACTTGAAGGCGGTCTTCCATACATATGTTTGTTCTATCGGGACCTGGTGGTAGCCATAATTCAGATCAATCTTACTGAAGTATTTGGCCCCTGTGAGTTGATCAAGGAGGTCGTTGATTCGGGGAATCGAGTATCGATTTCTAACTGTGATTTTATTCAAAGCTCGGTAATCAATGCAGAGTCGTCAGGTTCCATCTTTCTTTTGTACCAACACGATTGGAATCCCACAAGGTGATGAGCTGGGATGGATGTGCCCCTTATGGAACAATTCTTGGATCTACTGCTTGATCTCCTCATTCTCTAACAGAGAGCGGCAATACACTGGCCCATTGAGAAGCAAAGCATCGGGGGTCAGATCGATGGGGTGCTTGACCTTAAAGTGTAGAGGTACCCCTATAGGTGAGGAGAAGATATCCGAGTATTCTTCCATGCCCTTATCTACTTGCTTCTACTATGTGGAGAGGTTGTATGCAAAGACCCTAGATGTGGCTATGATCTTTCCCTCATTCTGAAAGAGAATCATGAAGAAGACAAACTTCCCCGTCTGAGAGATGACCTCCATGCATTGTTTGGCAGATATCAAGGAAATAACACTAGAAGGGACTGCCTCGAGTATCCTGTACAATTTATTGTTCAAAGTAATAATAACAATACGAAGCCTAAATTATTATTATTTTAATCCAAACGATAAAATCAAATAAGACAAAAATAATCTTAATCACCTACAATCCAAAAGATAAAATCAAAGTTGAAAAGAACAGACTTAAACTTAAACTAAACCAAAACTAAAATAATTAAACTAAAACAAAGTAAAGCTAAACTAAAACTGGATTAAAATAAAAATAAAACTAATTACATAAAACTGAGACTAAAAATAAACTAAAGAAAAAAAAGAATGACAGGAAAAGACACCAATGTGCAAAGAATATTTTTTTTTTCTTATCTTCATGTTTGTGAAAATGTGCGTAGAACATTTTTTTCTTTTTCTTATCTTCATGTTTGTGAAAACGCTTCTTGATCCTGTAGTGCATGATAGCCATCTATTGAGTCCTTTGACCTTGCGGACAGGTGAAATTTTGGAACTGTAATCTCGAGTTTTCTGCAATGGAATTCCTTTTTTTTCTTCCAAAATGAACAGCGATCTCTTTAATTGCGACCTGGTTGGTTATCGTAGAAACCAAAACCTGCTAATCTGGTGAAGTTCAACTGCTACGATTTGATACGCTGATTTTGTTGGCTATGCATTTGTGGGATTTTCCTTGATTTTGTGTTCAGATTTGCAATGATCTAGTGACACCATTTTCCTTGATTTTGTTTCTAGAACCCACGATTTGCTGTGATTTGGCGAGATGATCTCAGCGCAGTCACGAGCATAGAATGTTCTGGATTTACTGGAATCTTTTGACATAATTTGTGGCACAAAAAATCTAGCTCGTGGAAGAATTACCTCGTCTCTGT
>JASDQU010790213.1:185483-204516 GCA_032191745.1 Picea mariana | reverse complement strand
CTGCTTCAACATATTCTGGTTTTGCACATGGCATCATCAAATTAATAAACCCTTTTGACAAGTTGAGCTATCTGATGAAATGGTTTAAGCAATCTGAATAGTAATCTGTGCGCTATCCTCTTCCTTGTGGTCTCGTGGGAGATATTTGTTACCAGATTTTCCTCACATCCAAGGTTTTGTAATGGCGTGGCATTCATCCACTCCGGCCTCTTAATGGCTTATAGAAGACATGTATCACCAATATAAACATTGTATGCTAAACTTTTTACGAAATGATATTTTTTTCCGGGACATTTGCTTGAAATCCGGCAAGAAATTGTTAGATTCGTATATTTGAGTGATTATGTATAATCAGAGTGCCTTGGGGGTTTTTCAGCATGCTGAACCCATTTTTGCATTCAGAAATTGATTTTGAACAACAAAAAATAGTGATTCATGTAAATCTATATCACCTGATTCCGACAAAAAAAATCATTTCTTAAAACAACTAGACAACGCCTAAAAAGAATGTTGAATAATGGAAATGTAAAAAGACTCAAATGGTGCAAACATCATGGGTGGAAAAATATGATGAAGTGACATGACCCAACAACCCCATGATCGAAATCATAATCGTGAAAACCAAATAACAAAAAGGAAAAGCATCCAACCAAACACGTAAAACAAGCAAGAACAAAAAATGTGAACGAAAGCATTGTTTCCAAAAATTAAAGGAAGCTATTGAAAACTCAAATGGCAACACACTAAGTGAAGTAGTTGAAAGGTCAGGATTTTCTTATTTAATTTTATTAATCTTGGTTTGGAGTTTCCACTTAATTGTTTAGGAGTACATTTCTTAATATCTAAAAACGATTAGTTATCCATTTAGCAATACTCTTTACTTATCATAACAGGTCAAAAAGAACAAGGAGATGGAGTTCATTAGTTATAATAAGACAAAGCTTCTAATCAATGATGAAATCAAACAAAGGCCTAAATATTTATTCAGACCCAATCTTTGCATGCATTTGTTCCTCGTCTCCCTTTAAAATTGTTATTGCATCGCTATGTGCGAGTGTTTATATCCCCTTTAATGTTAATCACAAATATTGTCTCGGTGTCGACGAGTATCCATAGCGCTGACGAGTTTGGTTGTTCTTCTTTAAGTACTTTCAATTTTCTTATTTGTAAATTTCACCCTTTAGATTTGATATATAGAGAATTGTGATATGCAATTGGGTGATGGAAGCAGGGTATTATGGGAGTTGCTTTCATCGACAAAAATTTTGGTGAATAAAAACCAAGCCTACATTTTTCTCTCATTTATGATTATCACTATTGTCAGTTTTATGTTATGAAATGGATGGTACTCTTAATAATGATGTTAGATAAGCATTTTCTTTTTTAATGAACAATGAAATTATATTGGATAAAAAAGAACTTTCTCCAAAACTAAAAAGTTGCTTAATTGTATGGTAAAAATAAGAAATCTCTTATAATGTAAGACATGTTTCCCAGTATGTTAACTAAATGAAGAGAAAATAACATCATAATCAAATCAAAAGAAAATCAAAAGGAATTGTTTACAATAATAAGAAAAACTAAACTCAAATTTGCAAAATTAAGAACCGAAACACATTGAATAGAATGTATAAAAGAGTTTACACTAATCAAAATGACTAAGTAAATCCAAGCAATCAAACAAATTTGAAAAGTGGGAAAATAAAAGAAAAACTTATTCAATGAAAAGTGACCTAAACTAAATGTACAGTGAAGCGAAGAAAAGGATTTGAGGCATGGAAAAATAAGCAAATTTTGCGAAACATAAGAAAAATTTAGCAAAAAAATTATATGTTACAACAGTTTATATGACCAAACTACTCATGCCAACATTTTCTCAAGTCATCACTATGAGCAAAAAAAAATGATGGAAAAGGTGATGACCCAAAGTTTTCAAATTTGTACAACCTAGCAATATTATCAACAATTCTAGTCGTTGGAACATGCTTAGGATCTTTTCAATCCTTGATTACAACTTGGTGAGGTGAAAACTTTGTTGTTTTACCTTCACCTGAATGAGTGATTTGATATATTAATAGAACGTTGCAAGAAAGATATGGAACACAATACATCATTGAAATGATCATCATTTAATTGAACTTTTCCGTACCCTGCAACACTAAGAGATCTATTATCACCAACAAATATTTATTTGGTGTTACATTCATTAAGAGCTAAAAAAATGGATTTATCCTTAGCCATATGATAAGATACTCTAGAATCAATAAGTCACTCATCGGAAGAAGTAGATGTTGCATTGGAGGAAAAACAAAAAACATAAAGTGCATGTCTATGAGAAGAAGAGTTAGAAGAACAAAAATCAAGACTGATGTTGTGCTTCTTCATTATTGCTTCTAAGGCCTCTACTTTTTAAAATATTATACTTTAGATGACCATCTCACCCACAAAAATTGCAATGTATGTGAGTCTCTTACTTTTTTATTTTGGTTGTTCGTCACCATTTGGAGTAGAAGCTAGCTAAGAGGGATTGGGACCCTTGTTTTGCTTGTTGTTGCAAGGATGTTGCTTCTTTGGATGATTGGTTTTATATTTTTGTTGGGCCACTAAGGATTTGTTAGATTTACTTGCAGTGTTGATCACTCCAAGATGCAAGATCTTATCTTTCTCTCTAATTTGAGAATCACAAAAGACTCAAGAGTAGGAACTTGATAAGAATCCCCAAGAGCTTCTCTGGTGGCACAAAAGGTAGATACAAAAACAAATATGTAGTACAAATATTAGCAAGAATAACATATATGCATCGGTCATCCTTCATATCTATTTTATAATATTTAAGTAAAATTCTAAATGTTTTGAAATTAGATAAATAATCTTCAATGCAAGTGAAATCATCGGTATTTAAATTCATTAATTGATTTCAATCTAGTGGGCTCAAATCACTTTGTGTTTACCAAATATGACTTCTAGCAAGTTATCGCAAGCTTCATCTAGGTCATTGATTCCTTGAAGGTGAAATCGTAAATAAGGAGATATGGACATTCCAATTAATCAATGTTCTTCATCATTTTTATTATTCCATTTGGCTTTCTTATCAGCTTCAATGGGGGATTTTTATTTTCTCAAAGTAATCTAGTACAATCATTTACTTCTTAATACATCCTCCATGTGGGATTTCCATGTGAAATAGTCGGTACTAGTAAGCAAAAGATCACTTGGAGCAGCCATATTAAAAATATTCAAATAGTATGGATTCAATAGCTTAAATTGAAAGTCTGGATGGAAAGCTCTCGAAAAAAATAACTTGTTCAAAAAAACAACATTGAAAACAAATGTTGGATGTGAAAGTTATGCCAATTTTTAAAAAGGCATAAAGGGTAACCAAAGTGCCATATGGCAGGTAGAAGTTGGCTCATGTGGTGATGGATGTACAATGAGGTTGACCAAATAAAAAAAATCTGCATTCTCTGACTTTGCCTATAAACTCATTTTTACAAATAAGTCAGTTATGAAGTGACCCACTTTTATAAAATAAGTGAGAATCACTTTTACAATGAAGTTAATTTATAAACTAAAGTTGCATGAAAAAAGTAACTTAAAAAAAAAGAACATTAAAGTTACTTTATAGTGAACTCAAGTGAACTCAAGACCTCTTATAAATAAACTTTCAACTAAGTSAGCTAAAACTCAATATATAACAAATTTGATGRAGGAGGAGGTTTTTTCTTTTCATTTTTTTACTATTTTTCTYGAAGTGTGTGCTTACCCCAAAAAGCCTTGTTTTTGCTTGTAAAAAACTTCAACACAGTCACACACAAAAACAAGCGAAATTTCAAAGAAAGAAAAAATATGAATCTCAACAACAATTGGGTTAGATCTTGGTTATCTTACTCGAAAAATGCAAGTTCTATCTATGTTTGTAATATTTTGAGCTTGCATAAGCGCGGAGCAAAGAGTATACTCCGAAAAGAAAACACTTTCCACTCTGAATCTAAATTTCCAAGATCACATAGAGCACACAGAAAAGAGTATATGCAGACTAGAAAGAGTATAAAACCGGGAAAAATAGTAAAACCAAAATATTAACTCACAAAAAATTGTATATTCAGACTTTATATCTCTGGATCTAACAAAAACCCTTTCAAGTGAAACAGAAAAGGATTTACAACTAAAAGAAGTGCTCAGCACGCAATGGAATAGTTCACTTAGCCCATAAATGCACAGAAATGGTAGAACAAAAAAATGCAACAACATGGGTTCAAGATCTCAATCAATAATGGGAGCAGATCTTCAAACGAGCTCTAATACCATGTTCGACAAAATAGTATTCCTACATAGGAAAAACACCTTAAGAAATTGTTCACACAACTAGATCAAATATCATAACACTAGTGTTTTTACGTGGTTAAAACCCTCTAAGAGGGAAACAGTCCATGGCCCCAACCAATGTGGCCACTTGAGACAACATATTAATGCAAAATAAAAATTTGTACATAAGAGAGTTTCTCACAATTGATTATCAACAAGTAACCATCCATATTCTTTAAATAGAGATCATGCAACAATCAAATGCTAAGCCATAGATCAATAATCGTTAGTATTGAAGAGAATATGAGGCGTTAAATCACTCTGTATCTAAAACATATCGTGACCGTCAGATTACATAACCACAAATGCATACTAAAGAAACACACTTTTACCTAAAGACACATTAGACCAAGTTGATCTTWACTAACTCCTAAGTGTTTAAATATCATAACACCCCTCTCACTAACATTTTTCTAATTGTCATAACATTGTTGACAAGGCTCCCACTAATATTTTAATCTATGTTCATCAAATTTAAGTAAATATCCCTTCTTGGTCATTAACATATTGGCATTAGTCAATCCATTGTATCCTACATGTCAATCAACTTCATCGTTGATCTTTTTTCACTCCATCTTCTTTATTAGTTAGATGACTTGATTCAACCAACTTGTTTAAAAAATCCAACCTCAAGAGTTCTAAGCTTTTAGTCGATCTAATTTTAGATTAAGTATAAATCATACAATAACTAAAAAAAATTCCAATGCACTATAGTGCCTTCATAAATAAAAAAAATTTAAACAACAATTTATAGAATAAGTTAGGGTTCTATAAATTATTCATTATTAAGGTTTTATTAATCAAAGATATTGGTTTACATAAATAAATTAAATATTTTTTTTAAAAGAACAATTTATAAATTAAACTAGGGTTTTGCAAATTATTCATTATTAAGGTTTTATTAATCAAAGTTGTCGCTTTACACGACATTGTATTTGAAACATGGCATGTAGGGCAAGGAGTAGAAGTTAAAATAAAACTTAACAAATGCCTCCAAAACCAAAAATGAAAAAGTTAAATATTGCCAATTGAACGATTTTCCCATGKCAACATAAGRGTGGCGCATTTTAGATGKCAAGGTAATTATGCACATGCTCTACCATTAAACAATTAAAGATAAAATAGTGTAAGAAAACCATATGCAAAGGAGATGAAAAATCAAGAAATACAAACCTACAAACTTCCTTTATTACAAAAAGAAGAAAATACATACAATAGTGACTCCCTTTCCCATGGTGGGCAAAGGGTAGAAACCCTTTCACATCAAGCAAAGACCTTCTACACTCTCCTCAAAGACATAAAAATGGTGAATGACATAAAGATGGTAAATAATGAAAGACTTCATCATCGCAGGGAACAAATACTCCACCTATCATGTGCCCAAAGTTTTTGGAGTTTTTAAATTATCCATATAAAACTAACGGACACTCACAACTCACTTTTTCCCCTTTGAAGATACCAAGGGAATATTCCTTCCAAGCCATATAAATTTAGTGTTATACATCATATATGATACTCATAAGCTTAAGGCAATCTCATGTACATATCATAAGTCCATAACAATGTGTATAAGTCAAGCCATGAATCAAGTGCGTCACCTATCATGCGAAACTAAGAATYATGTGATGTCAAAAAAAATGATGTGTTGTTAATTCTAACTACATACTAGAGAGAACACACATTAGGAACACCATAACCTGAAATGGCACAACCTTTACACATAATCTCAATCTCAATAAAAGTAAAGCATAGTCAACCACAGTAAACTATAGTTATGTATTTTCAGTGACAATTGTGTCATGGTGTCTATGCATAAATGTTTTTGGAATATTTATGTTCTTTATATAAAGAACATTGTTTACGGATATTTTGATGAGAAGTTACTCCAACCCAACTTTAAAATGGCTACTGCAATATATTTTTCTTAGGTTCACAAGGTTGTAAATGGAATATAAGCCATATCAACAGGTGTATATGGGGTGTCAATGTTTTCTATTTTATGAAAAATTCACTTTGGTTTTGAGATTCTACTTAGAACCAACCAAATCCTACTAGAATTCTGTTGACGATTTATTAATTATCAATTGGAGATAGAAGGTTCATTTTTCATATATATACTAGTGAAATGAATATTCCCAAAATCCATAGGATTTATGTTTGTATTTCATGACCAAGTAACTTGTATGATACTATATAGGGATGGTATGTTTTTCATCAAATTTGAAGAGGTTAAAATGTATGCATTGAGGTTCCTACATCTTATGATGATGCATCCACGTTGTTGGGGTTTCTACCATAGGAAAGATAGATGCATTTATATAGGATTTCTAATGGAATATGTTAACATTGCAATAGGATATACCTCGAAATCCCATCTATTGATGATTGCAACTATGTGAGACATTCTCCAGTTTACAAACCTGTGAGATGTGGATCATTGCAGCTATGTGAGATATTCTCCAGCTTACAAACCTAAGAGAAAACCCTTGAAGAGGGTGTGTGGTTCCCATCTGAGACAGAGTTGGAACGTAGAGATGACCTCCTCCATACAGAGAGTTGAGAAGAAATCCAGATGATTCTCCTGTGTAACACAGTGAGAAAGGTGATCTACAGAGTTGGACGTGTCTGTGGTTGAGCACAAGGTGAACGTGTGAAATATCAAAGTGTTGGGTGCATCGTCATGATAACAGAAATGAATATGATATATTAGCCTCCTCTGAGCAGAATAGTTGACGAGAAACTCCAGATGACTCTCATGTGTAATGCAGTGGGAAAGAAGATTTGTTGAGTGGACGTGCCTGTGGACGAGCACAAGTGAACGTGATCCTAGTGGTTGAGCACTAGTGAAGAAGTGGTTCTTTTGTGTAATCCAGTGAGCCAGATATATGGACATCCCTATGGATGTGCCCCTAGTGGATGAGCACTAGTGGGTGTATAATATCCCTTGCTATATTTTTCAAGAGTCAGACCTTCCTACAACCCTAATTGTAATGTAAAGGGTATAGGTCGGCCCCACCTTAATGTGACTAGTAATTAATGTAAAAGATAATTAATATAGTTAATATTAATTATATTATAAGCTAGTGAGGTCGGCCATGTTGTGCCAATAGACACTTTTGTTGATAGGTTCAAGTTAGTATAAGTAAAGGTAAATTCCCCATTGAGGAATCATAGCTTTCAAGTGAGTTTGGTAATTTCAGCAAGTACACCTTCTTGGGAATAATGCACACCTCTCTTGGGTACTAGTCTTATAGGGTTTGAGCACCCTCTTGTGTGCTAGGTTTTATTGGTGGTGAAGGTATTTCTCTTGGAGAATATAGCAAAGGATTTGGTTGGGTTTTCTTCCCTTGTTGAGAAGGGTTTCCTAGGATACTTCTTGTGTTCTTGTGCACGGTGCTTCTTCTTGTGATCTTTGTTGTTGCAACATTAAAGGTTATGGTTAAATGCTAAAAATGGAATGAAATTCATGCTTAACCTTTCTTATTGAAAAATCAACATGGTATTAGATCATAGGTCTTGAAGAACCCATTGCACAAAACTTCAAGGAAAATCGTCCTTTTTTTTCAGAACCGTACGACCCTCCTAGGGTTTCCAGAAATTTCGTACGACCCTCCTTCTTTCTCAGTTTCAGTCCTTAATACTTTGATGTTGGGGCTATTTTTGTCATAGGATTGTAAAACCTCCTTTAGCGCACCTCCAACAAGCTTCAGATTGCATTTCCGAGCATTTTGACTTTTTGGCCCTAGGGTTTCTAGGGTTTTGCTAATTTCTGCAGAAATTTCAGTATTATGGTTTCTGCAACTCATTGAAGGAGATCTTCAGATCACTAGTGTTCTTCCATATTTCAAAGGCTTATTGTTGGCAGTCATAAGCCTAACAAAACCTAAAAGTGCTAGCCTAGCCTAGCTGTTAGATTTTCTAACCCAGTTGACAAAGGGTTGTGAAAAATCTAAAATTATGATGAACAAAACTATGATGGAAGTTAAGCTTGATGGATCAAGCAACTTCAAGTTTCTGGAAGACAAGAATTCAAAGGAAGACTTATTGTGGGTGATACAAAAAGGTGTCAATGTGACATACCTCCTTCATGAAGATGTCAAGAGGACAAATATCAGCCATGAGTCATTAGAGAAATCATATCAGCACCCTCAGGTATGCACTTGTATATATATTATTTGTATTGTTGTCATGAGGGAAATTGTAGGAGGAAGGAACATTTTTGCCGAAGTCATGGATCCAAAGGGATCTCAGTGCATTTAGATGAACAACACACTCAAAGTGAAGACTCCAGGTTTGATTGTTGTAATTGTCATTCCTATATTTCTAAATTTTTCTACATTACAAGTAGGTGTTGTAGCTATGACAACAATCCTTAAATTGTTTTAATTATAGAGATGCACTCATTATTCTCCTTTAGGAGATATTCTTGTTTTGGTTCCTCTTATTTTCTTGTTCTAGATAGGTTAAGATCAAAGGAAGATGTTTATCCTTCAGAGGGAGCCACTTGACTCAAAGAGAGTCGAAACTATTTGAGAAAAAGGAAGAATAGAACCATCATTGGGGCAACCAATGAAATAACACATGATCATAATATTTCTATGATTCTATGGGCATAAGCATGCATGACACAGTATATGTTCAGAACAAGAGTCTTCACCAGACTTTGAAAAACACAATTCTCGAAGAAGTCTTCACCGAAATGAATCCTGAGATTGAACACTTCAGGTTATTTGGGTGCCCAGTGTATTTTCATGTACCCAAAGAGAAGAAGTCCAAGCTAGATCCTTTAGAAAGAAAGGATATAGTGAATCTCCAAAGACATTCCAGATCGATATCCCTAGTTAGAGACATATTGAGACAAGCAGAGACGTTTTACTTGAAGAAGAGATAGTCTTTCAAAGATCCAAAGAACCTCTAATGGATATTAACAGTAAGACATTACCTTCTCCCCCTTCAGCAGTTCAGAGGGAGACAGACATTATTCCAGTTGATCCAGTTGCTCCAATTGATATGTTCAAAGATATTGCAGTAGGGCATAAAAGGCCTACCTAGACTCACTCTGCAAGAGGCAGAGAAACATACAAGCCTCTCAAGGCACATCCTGAGAATGCAAAAGAAATTTTCCAGTTATCCTTCAATCATGAGCCACTTCATTGATGTTGGGCCTCCCTGTCTTAGAGAAGCATCAGGAGAATAGGTATGGAAAGATTCCATAAGAAAAGAATACCAGTATATCTTAAAGAATGATGCATAAGATATTATTTAGGGACCAGAAGGGAATTTTGTGGTAACTTCCAAGTGGATCTATAAGATCAAGCATGCAACTGATGGAAGTGTCGAGAAATACAAAACGAGATCTATAGCCAGAGGTTTCTCACAAACAGAGAGAGTTTTCTATAATGAGACACTTGATCCAGTAAACCCAATACACTTCCATATGTACTACCATCCATGAGTTGGAAACTATATCAGATAGATAAATTCTTGATGAGTTTGGATTTCAGCAAGAGTGTTGTTGATCCAAACCTATATCATTACAGTGTTGGTGACGAGAGCCTAATTTTGATGACTTATTCAGAAAGCCTTGTTGTTGGATACAAGTAATCCTTGAATTTTGAATTCGAGATGAAGAATCTGAGTATGATGCACTACTTCTTGGGACAAGAAGTATGACAAAGGACAGATGAGATTTTCTTGAGTCAAGGAAAATATACAGTGAAAATATTAAAGAAGTTCAAGTGTGACAGAATGAAAAATCCACCGTGATGGATTTAAAGAAGAAGATTGATGATGATTCAGACAAGACTGGTCCACAGTTGATTGGATCAATGATGTATCTTGTTAACACCATACTTGATTCATTCCATGCAGTGGATGTGCCTAGTCATTTCATGAGTCAACCGAGACAGACTCACTAGGCAACAACAAAACATGTATTAAGATATATACGAGGCACATTTGGATATGGCCTAAGATATGCCTCCAGTGTGAACTTGAGTTTGCAAGATATGTCGATTCAGATTGAGCAGAAAGTATAGTGGACCGAAAGAGCACATCTGGTTGATGTTCTACCGTGAATTTTTCCATGGTTTCCTGATGCAGTAGGAAATAAAACTATGTGGCCTTGAGTACCACAGAGGCGGAGTATATAGCATCAAGTGTGAGAAGCAATGTGGATTCACAAGCTTCTGATAGATTTACTTGACCATGAGATGGATCCTATGATGATAACCAAGAGCCATGTGTAAATCTCCTTGAGAACCCAGTGTTTCTTGATGGATCGAAACACGATGAGATGAAATATTTGTATATCAGACATATGATGCAGAGGAAAATAATACACATGTAGTACCTTCCTACACATGAGAAAATTGCAGACATCTTCACCAAACTAACTTGGTGAAGAATGCCTCCCTAGTTGAGAGGGAGTGTTGATGACTCCAACCAAGACAAAATTCAAAGTACATCTGTGTGAGACTTGGCATGATGAAGAATGCTTCCCTAGCTAAGAGGGAGTGTTGATGATTGCAGCTATGTGAGACATTCTCCAGCTTACAAACCTGTGAGATGTGGATCATTGCAGCTATGTGAGATATTCTCAAGCTTACAAACCTGCGAGAAATCCCTTGAAGAGCATGTGTGGTTCCTATCTGAGACAGAGCTGGAACGTAGAGATGACCTCCTCCATATAGAGAGATGAGAAGAAATCCAAATGATTCTCCTATGTAACGCAGTGAGAAAGGTGATCTGTAGAGTTGGACATATTTGTGGTTGAGCAGAAGGTGAATGTGTGAAATCCCAAAGTGTTGGGTGCATCGTCATGAGAACGGAAATGAAGATGATGTGTTAGCCTCCTCTGAGCAGAAGAGTTGACGAGAAACTGCAGATGAATCTCCTGTGTAATGCAGTGGGAAATAAGATCTGTTGAGTGGACATGCTTGTGGACGAGCATAGGTGAACGTGATCCTATGGTTGAGCAATAGTGAAGAAGTGGTTCTTTTATGTAATGTAGTGAGCCAGAGATTTGGACATCCCTATGGATGTGCCCCAAGTGGATGAGCACTAGTGGGTGTATAATATCCCTTGCTATATTGTTCAAGAGTCAAACCTTCCTGTAACCCTAATTGTAATGTAAAGGGTACAGGTCGGCCCCACCTTAATGTGACTAGTAATTAATGTAAAATATAATTAATATGGTTAATATTAATTATACTATAAGCTAGTGAGGTCAGCCCTGTTGTGCCAATAGACACTTTTGTTGACAGGTTCAGGTTAGTATAAGTAAAGGTAAATTCCCCATTGAGGAATCATATCTTTCAAGTGAGTTTGGAAATTTCAGTAAGTACACCTCTCTTGGGCGCTAGTCTTCTAGGGTTTGAGAACCCTCTTGTGTGCTAGGGTTTCTTGGTGGTGAAGATCTTTCTCTTGAAGAATATAGCAAAGGATTTGGTTGGGTTTTCTTCCCTTGTTGAGAAAGGTTTCCTAGGATACTTCTTGTGTTCTTGTGCATGGTGCTTCTTCTTGTGATATTGGTTGTTGCAACATTAATGGTTATGGTTAAATGCTAAAAATGGAATGAACTTCATGCTTAACCTTGCTTATTGAAAAATCAAAACCATCACCATGCACTCATATATCTTCTTTGGATATATATATATATATATATGTGTGTGTGTGTGTGTGTGTGTGTGTGTGTGTGTGTATTGTCGGGGGGTAACTTAATGAATGTGAATTAATTATCCATGATTGGATGCATAGTTGGTTATTTTCCTCTTAGTTGGTTAATTTTGGTTTATGGTGTCAATAGTGAAACTGAATAGATGATGTAATGCTAGAATAGTTTTGGGTGATGTTGCATCCTTCATGAAAAAAGTGTATCACATGAAAAAATGAAGACACCACAATGTTGATGAAATACATGTAATTATGCCCAAGAGGCATGTAGAATTCCACTAGGACAGTTACAACCCCTACATATATTAAGATAATCCTACCACCTAAATCAATTTGGAATATAAGAAACATTCTAGTCATTCACATGGTCTACCATCAAAGGCATATAATGTGGTTGGTGGGACAAGGGTAGTGAAACATAATTGTTTCCAAGCTAGCAAGGACATTACATAGGGGGAGGCTACTTAGTCCACTACGCATCAATAAAAAATGATATTACAAATGATGACCCTAATTTGGAAGGGGCGGCGCCACCAATTTATCCAAGTAATAGGGAATGACCTTAGAACTAAAGGGTTTACACTTCCAATTTCCTTTCAATGGGAATATATAGTCAGAAATGGGCCACTAGAAGTGGAAGGTATGCCCCCTTGTCTTGGTAATTATGAATTAGAAATGAGGTACACATTTTGTAAGGATGGGTCACCCTAATAGTGGGAAACTAAATAAGTCGAACCTAGTGGAGCTTCAACATTTGAAGAAATGGTTTCAGGATGAGGCCTGGAAGGTTGTTGCAACATTGCAAGATCTTATGGGTTTGTTTGAATAAGTGAACACAATTACCTCATCCACATATCCCCGAGGGTTATCTCAATTGTTCTAAAGCCATATGTGGGTTTATCATGCTTGTTATTGGTCATCGGTTCAACTCTTTTGATTCCCTTAGGGCGAGGCCCCATAATCAAGGTCGATGGTTTACCCCACTTACCATCCATGGATCATGGGGAAGTATTTGGAGGKTTTACCATCCATAGATCATGGGATCTCGCCCACAAATGAATCAAGGGAGATTAGKTTTACACAATGGTTGTGTTTGACCTTGGTTTCCATTTTCATTTCCCCCAACAYTACTAACATTTCCAATCTTATTTCCCCCTTTCCCTTGGTTCCTACACTTGAGTTTCCTATTTTTCCTCTTCTTTTTTGTTGTGGTCTAATTACTCGTTTTGGTTTTTTTGGACCAAATTATCACTAGGTTCAGTAGGAGGAGGAACCAAGTTAACATTTGGTGAAATCAAGGAGGAAAAGGTGGAAAAGGTGTATTTGGAGGGTTTACCATCCATGGATCATGGGATCTCTCCCACAAATGAATCAAGGGAGATTAAGTTTACACAATGGTTGTGTTTGACCTTGGTTTCCATTTTCATTTCCCCCAACATTACTAACATTTCCAATCTTATTTCCCCCTTTCCCTTGGTTCCTACACTTGAGTTTCCTATTTTTCCTCTTCTTTTTTGTTGTGGTCTAATTACTCATTTTGGTTTTTTGGACCAAATTATCACTAGGTTGAGTAGGAGGAGGAACCAAGTTAACATTTGGTGAAATCAAGGAGGGAAAGGTGGATTGACCTTAGTTTGGAGTATGATAATATTTGGAAGGTTTAGGGTAACCTTGATGGGGGCACCAACATTTCCAAGTGGATGAAAGACAAATGGACTTCCTTGTACAGTCCCTTGGTTGGTAATCTCTAACACTTTAGCCACAATACCCTATGGTAAGATGATGCAAGGTGCCTATCTAAGAGAGGGAAAATCTCACAAAGTTGAGATTATCAACTTAAGATTATCTCAACTTCATGATATACCCCCCCTATTAGATATGCACCTTGCATTATCTTACCATAGGGTAACATGGTTAAATTTTTAGAGAATACCAACCAAGGTACTCTATAAAGAAGTGAATTTATCTTTCGTCCAATTAGAAATGTTGGTGACCCCATCATGGCTACCCTAAATCTTCTTATCCAAAATAGATTTGAAATAACCTCTCCTCCAATCTTTGTATAAAGGTTGAGTTGTTTTCTCTTATTAAAAGGATGAATCCAATATTAAAAAGAATCCAATGAAGACTAAAGGTTAGAAGTTTCAACTTGGCCCCACAAGAAGATTAATAAAGCAACTTCTTATAGGAGAGTGATTGGCATTCCAAGGCATCGTTATAAAACTTGGACATGCCTTATTTATTGAAGGGGTGATTAGAATCGATGCTAAAGGTAGATAGATTATTTTCTATGGAGAATCACCCAAACACAAAAATGTATTATAGAATAAAGGACATAATAAGAAATACCAAATCCTACATGAATGATTTCAGTTTCTGAGGATTACATAGATAGCAACAATGACAGAGGTTGGTCCTACACATTGAAATACGAGAAAATGCGATATTGATTTCCCATGGTCAAGAATACATGCTTGAATCATTGCAATTATCCTTGAAGATTCAATAAGGGGAAAAATAACACTCAAGAACAACTATAGCCCCCTTGCATGTATTCCTSTTCTATATAGAAGAGTCAAGAAGCCAATGTTTGTTGGCTTTCCTAGTTGAGTTTCCAAGGTAATATTTGTATCAACCATGATAAATYGGTGTCTGTATCTCCTTGTTTTTGTTATGGTGGCAAGAAATTCTAATATCCCATGAAATTAATTCACAATCAATACAATTATAGTTTGTTTCCCCTTAATGGATCATTGGGTTTATAAATTATATGTACATACAACATTGTTATTAATTAGATTGGATAAGATGTTGTAATCCCCTCAATTCTCAACACTTGCATTCAATGCATACTCAACAAAAATATGTTAGATATAGTCTATTTTCTTTTATTCGGTGGAAACCACATGCTACAACTCAATAATGCCCTTTAATTGAATCATCGGTTGGTATCTAATCCCAATTGCTAGCATATTAATTCACTGGTGTGTTTTCTTCTTGTGAAAACCACATGCTACAACATAGTTTTGCATTGTATACTTTGTTTAAACCTTGGGAATATCAACTACAACCAACCCTCTGATTCAAGTCAAATATACTAAGACGCTCACAATTGGTGTGTTTCCCAAGCTATCATGGTGGTCTTTACCTACAACTATTTTCATACCAACAAATATATATGTGTTTATTTAATGTTTCAAGGTCCCTATGATAGGAACAACCAAAATAAAGTGCTACACATTTTGTTCACTACTTGAATGAATATAACAAAAGGTACGGAGATATAATTTAGTGTTGATTTTTGCACATTTCCATATCCAAAGTATAATATTCAACTAGCAACAGAATTGTCATTACAGAGTAGACTTTCTCCTCTGTTGGACAGTGTTCTTGACACTACAAACCAAACCTTAAAACTTGATGAACAGAGACATTCATTCATGGTGGTGAATTCATATTGAAGAATATTGAACTCAATTTGAGAGTGAATTGCAAAGACATTAGACCTTAATTCCGTAGTGAAGATATGTGTCGACGAGATGAATGGGCCATGGGCCTACCATTTATGAATTATATTGATATCAAAGTGATTGAATTTGTGACCTTGAATAAGTTGCCAATGCTTTGAGGAGAAAGAAATACCTAGCATGGGTAAAGTACTAAAAAGAGAAAGGTTGGAAGATCTAAGAGCCATTAATGTGCAAATCCAAGAGAAGAATCAATGCTTGAAGCATAAAATACATAGGTTTGACAAGAGGATAGAAAACTTGGAAGAGGACCTTGAGATTGATAGAATATTGCTAACTTTGTTAAAGGAACCACAAGTCGAATCCTAGGAATCTCACCACTATTATAACCAACTAAAACAAGAGAAACATTCAGTGCCTGCAATTGGGAGATATTAATACTATTGAATGATCAACGAGCTCATAAGCTCACTCAAATGAAGGCTCAGGTGTACCAAGAATTTGTGGTGAAGAAGGAGGCAATGGCCAAATTATAGATAGTTTTAAAAAATACCAAGGAAGCACAAGTACCCTCCATTGCTACTACAAAATTGAACACCATGATCGATAAAATCATGGCAAGCTCATCCTCTAAGTAACTTTCTCAATCTATTTCAAAAGAGTCCTTCAGTAATTTTGAAAAACATACTAGAGATAGGATACAAGTTAATGAGACATATGGGCTACAATGGTCGAGGGATTATAAACCCTATTCTAGTTGAACAAAGGGTCAAGAATGAAGGCTTGGGTGTTGGTAGCAGAGGAAGTGAGTGAATGCATATCATCTCTTAAAATTTTGGCTCAAGCTTGGCACCACCAAGATTAACTTTGTCAAAGCAAGAGGGACTGAAGAAAAGGTCATTTTAGTTGAAGAAAAGGTTGTTGAAAAAGGAGTGGACAAAAAACCATAAATCAAACATGTTTGAAGAAGCTTGAATGAGGGAAGCGGAGGGATGTTTTTGCCACCCAAAACTACATAAACACTTGGAGGGCCAAGCAAACTAACTAACAAGCACAAAAACAAGCCAAAGAGGTATGGCAAAGCATCTATTGTTTGTTTCTATGATAAAAAGAAAGGCCACAAGGTTGATCATTGTTTTAACTCTAATGAATGGTCCCTTTATGGTATGATAGGTCATCAAATGACTACCCACTAGATGAATAAAGCCTTCAATTAAAATCTAGATTGTCTTAAAAAAGGAGGATCCAAGGATCAATTCTTCAATCCAGCAGAACAAAAAGAAGAACATGAACAAAAATATCAAATGAATACCCACTAGAAGAAGAAAGCCTTCAATGAAAAGCTAGATTGTCCTAAAAAACGAGGATCGAAGGACCAATTCTTCAATCCAATATAACAAAAGGAACATGAAAAAAAAAATTGTCAAGTAGCACATGTAGTAGCAATGATTTTTGCCAACATTGCGAGTTAACTAGACATTGGGACGCTAAGTGTTTGAGGCTTCATGCAGAACTTCATCCTCTAAACCACACATCCAAGAGAAAATCTTGGAGATTCAAGGTTAAGGGGAAAGAAGATATGCACATACTTGTAGTCCTAGGAGGAGAAATTGTTCAAGGAAATTTTCTATGGAGGATATTTCTTCAATCTTGGATGGAATTTTCGCAAGGCTGCTAAGAATAGAGTGTGTTGGCAAAGAAAACAATGTGTTGCATAAAAATATAGCAAGAGAAATTAAATTGTAGATCTCTCATCTCCAATTTGAATCTTTTGGGGACCAAAACCTTGTGAATGGGGAGGCGTGATTAAAAATAGATCTAAAAAAACCTCTCCTCCAATCCTTGTATAAAGGTTGAGTGTTTTTCTCTCGTTAAAATAATGAATCCAAAATTTGAAAGAAGCCAATGAAAAGTGAAGGCCTAAGGTTTTAGCTTGGCCCCATAGGAAGATGAATAGACCAAATTCTTATAGAAGAGCAATCGACACTCCCAAGAAGCACTATAAGATCAGACAAGCCTTGCTTGTTGAGGGAATGATTGGAATCAATGCCAAAAGTAGACAAAGCATTCGCTATGAAGAATTTCTCAAGAATAGAAATAGATTCGCAAATGAAGGACAGAGCAAGAAATCCCAAAGCCTAAGCAAATGGTTTGGCTCAAGAGTATTACAAAGATAGCAGCAACAATGGAGGTTGGTACTACCAGCCAAATTGGGAGTGGTAACGCACAAATTGTAGGTTGGGAAAAGCCCGATCCAATCCACAAGATGGCAAGAACTATGGGAATACCTGCCCATTGTCACCTTAGGTAAGTACTCCCCTCACTTTAGTGAAGGATAAATCCTACACAAGGGGGGAATCCCAGGTTACCCCGAGGGGAAATGAGATGGAAAGTGGAGAGACGAAAGATGATACCACTATAGGTCAATATACAAGATGGAAGATGGCTTGGAAACAAGTCTTGGTGCTGGTTAATGGTTTCTAAACGCTTGAGTGCCTGCAGAAGATAGTTATACCTACCCAAGACAAGAGAAAGACAAGTATACAAGGATAATATTCCAATGGACAAGCAATTGAAGTTTTCTATCCTAAATTACAGCAGTAAACAATTGTATATATCATCAATTAAATCAATTAATTACTTCAGAAATAACCATCAAAATTGTCAAATATCTATTGGAGAATGAAGCACTAAACCAATAGATAAATTTCAAATAATGAAGCACAAATTTTGACTGTTAAAGGGGGATGTTAGATAGTGTTTTCAGAGATTTATTGTAACATCCAAGTGGCTGTAGAAAATATTTGCTACAGCAGCAAGTTTCAACCACGAAAAATAGCAAGTAATTCGACAAAAAGTTAACCAATAAGCAGTAGAATGATAATAGTGGCTTACAAGCAAATTTCCACGGTTGAAACGCAAGTAAAAGTAAGAAATATAGTATGTTTTGTTGCAGCCCTAATGGTTGTAGATTTTGATTGATTACAACTCAATAACTACTAGACCAATCAAGACACCAAGAACATATTCCAACTTGAACAAGATCAATGTCCCTCAAAATCATGTTTACCAATGCAAGTAATTTATTTCTCCATGCAATAAAATAGTAGCGCCTTTCCAAATGGGTTGTGGAGTATTCTTGTATTAGGTTAGGCCTACTACTTCTCAAGGGGTGTAATCCCTTTTACTCCCTTGAGCAAGTAATCCTAACAAGGTAAAGTCTAGGAGGGTGTAAGCCCTTTTAATCCTCCTAGCAACCTTTGTAATGGCCTTTTCAACAAACAATAATGATAAAACTTGGTGGAGGGTATATGTTAAGCCCTAATATTGGCTCATTACCACTTAATTGGGACATATTAGATTAGTAATGTTATTTTATTTATGTCGGCTTTAGGCCATTAGTTTTGATTTAGATTAGTAATGTTATTTTATTTATGTCGGCTTTAGGCCATTAAAACCTCCTAGTCTCCTATATATACCAAGGAGACATTTTCATTTTGAATCATCTTGTGCTTGAACATTTAAGT
>JASDQU010790213.1:154581-175394 GCA_032191745.1 Picea mariana | reverse complement strand
ACTTAGTTGAAAGTTTATTTATAAGAGGTCTTGAGTTCACTTGAGTTCACTATAAAGTAACTTTAATGTTCTTTTTTTTTAAGTTACTTTTTTCATGCAACTTTAGTTTATAAATTAACTTCATTGTAAAAGTGATTCTCACTTATTTTATAAAAGTGGGTCACTTCATAACTGACTTATTTGTAAAAATGAGTTTATAGGCAAAGTCAGAGAATGCAGATTTTTTTTATTTGGTCAACCTCATTGTACATCCATCACCACATGAGCCAACTTCTACCTGCCATATGGCACTTTGGTTACCCTTTATGCCTTTTTAAAAATTGGCATAACTTTCACATCCAACATTTGTTTTCAATGTTGTTTTTTTGAACAAGTTATTTTTTTCGAGAGCTTTCCATCCAGACTTTCAATTTAAGCTATTGAATCCATACTATTTGAATATTTTTAATATGGCTGCTCCAAGTGATCTTTTGCTTACTAGTACCGACTATTTCACATGGAAATCCCACATGGAGGATGTATTAAGAAGTAAATGATTGTACTAGATTACTTTGAGAAAATAAAAATCCCCCATTGAAGCTGATAAGAAAGCCAAATGGAATAATAAAAATGATGAAGAACATTGATTAATTGGAATGTCCATATCTCCTTATTTACGATTTCACCTTCAAGGAATCAATGACCTAGATGAAGCTTGCGATAACTTGCTAGAAGTCATATTTGGTAAACACAAAGTGATTTGAGCCCACTAGATTGAAATCAATTAATGAATTTAAATACCGATGATTTCACTTGCATTGAAGATTATTTATCTAATTTCAAAACATTTAGAATTTTACTTAAATATTATAAAATAGATATGAAGGATGACCGATGCATATATGTTATTCTTGCTAATATTTGTACTACATATTTGTTTTTGTATCTACCTTTTGTGCCACCAGAGAAGCTCTTGGGGATTCTTATCAAGTTCCTACTCTTGAGTCTTTTGTGATTCTCAAATTAGAGAGAAAGATAAGATCTTGCATCTTGGAGTGATCAACACTGCAAGTAAATCTAACAAATCCTTAGTGGCCCAACAAAAATATAAAACCAATCATCCAAAGAAGCAACATCCTTGCAACAACAAGCAAAACAAGGGTCCCAATCCCTCTTAGCTAGCTTCTACTCCAAATGGTGACGAACAACCAAAATAAAAAAGTAAGAGACTCACATACATTGCAATTTTTGTGGGTGAGATGGTCATCTAAAGTATAATATTTTAAAAAGTAGAGGCCTTAGAAGCAATAATGAAGAAGCACAACATCAGTCTTGATTTTTGTTCTTCTAACTCTTCTTCTCATAGACATGCACTTTATGTTTTTTGTTTTTCCTCCAATGCAACATCTACTTCTTCCGATGAGTGACTTATTGATTCTAGAGTATCTTATCATATGGCTAAGGATAAATCCATTTTTTTAGCTCTTAATGAATGTAACACCAAATAAATATTTGTTGGTGATAATAGATCTCTTAGTGTTGCAGGGTACGGAAAAGTTCAATTAAATGATGATCATTTCAATGATGTATTGTGTTCCATATCTTTCTTGCAACGTTCTATTAATATATCAAATCACTCATTCAGGTGAAGGTAAAACAACAAAGTTTTCACCTCACCAAGTTGTAATCAAGGATTGAAAAGATCCTAAGCATGTTCCAACGACTAGAATTGTTGATAATATTGCTAGGTTGTACAAATTTGAAAACTTTGGGTCATCACCTTTTCCATCATTTTTTTTTGCTCATAGTGATGACTTGAGAAAATGTTGGCATGAGTAGTTTGGTCATATAAACTGTTGTAACATATAATTTTTTTGCTAAATTTTTCTTATGTTTCGCAAAATTTGCTTATTTTTCCATGCCTCAAATCCTTTTCTTCGCTTCACTGTACATTTAGTTTAGGTCACTTTTCATTGAATAAGTTTTTCTTTTATTTTCCCACTTTTCAAATTTGTTTGATTGCTTGGATTTACTTAGTCATTTTGATTAGTGTAAACTCTTTTATACATTCTATTCAATGTGTTTCGGTTCTTAATTTTGCAAATTTGAGTTTAGTTTTTCTTATTATTGTAAACAATTCCTTTTGATTTTCTTTTGATTTGATTATGATGTTATTTTCTCTTCATTTAGTTAACATACTGGGAAACATGTCTTACATTATAAGAGATTTCTTATTTTTACCATACAATTAAGCAACTTTTTAGTTTTGGAGAAAGTTCTTTTTTATCCAATATAATTTCATTGTTCATTAAAAAAGAAAATGCTTATCTAACATCATTATTAAGAGTACCATCCATTTCATAACATAAAACTGACAATAGTGATAATCATAAATGAGAGAAAAATGTAGGCTTGGTTTTTATTCACCAAAAATTTTGTCGATGAAAGCAACTCCCATAATACCCTGCTTCCATCACCCAATTGCATATCACAATTCTCTATATATCAAATCTAAAGGGTGAAATTTACAAATAAGGAAATTGAAAGTACTTAAAGAAGAACAAGCAAACTCGTCAGGGCTATGGACACTCGTCGACACCAAGACAATATTTGTGATTCACATTAAAGGGGATATAAACACTCGCAAATAGCGATGCAATAACAATTTTAAAGGGAGACGAGGAACAAATGCGTGCAAAGATTGGGTCTGAATAAATATTTAGGCCTTTGTTTGATTTCATCATTGATTAGAAGCTTTGTCTTATTATAACTAATGAACTCCATCTTCTTGTTCTTTTTGACCTGTTATGATAAGTAAAGAGTATTACTAAATAGATAACTAATCGTTTTTAGATATTAAGAAATGTACTCCTAAACAATTAAGTGGAAACTCCAAACCAAGATTAATAAAATTAAATAAGAAAATCCTGACCTTTTAACTGCTTCACTCGGTGTGTTGCCATTTGAGTTTTCAATAGCTTCCTTTAATTTTTGGAAACATGCTTTCGTTCACATTTTTTGTTATGCTTTTCCTTTTTGTTATTTGGTTTTCACGATTATGATTTCAATCATGGGGTTGTTGGGTCATGTTTATGATTTCAATCATGGGGTTGTTGGGTCATGTCAGTTCATCATATTTTTCCACCCATGATGTTTGCACCATTTGAGTCTTTTTACATTTCCATCATTCAACATTTTTTTTTAGACGTTGTCTAGTTGTTCTACGAAATGATTTTTTTTGTCGGAATCCGGCGATATAAATTTACACGAATCACTATTTTTTGTTGTTCAAAATCAATTTCTGAATGCAAAAATGGATTCCGCATGCTGAAAAACCCCACTCGAATTATACAAAATCACTCAAATATACAAATCTAACAATTTCTCGCTGGATTTTGAGCAAATGTCTCCGAAAAAAATGATCATTTTGTAAAACGTTTAGCCTACGATGTTTATATTTGTGATACATGTCTTCTATAAGCCATTAAGAGGATGTTTATATTTGTGATACATGTCTTCTATAAGCCATTAAGAGGCCGGAGTGGATGAATGCCACGCCATTACAAAACCCTGGATGTGAGGAAAATCTGGTAACAAATATCTCCCACGAGACCACAAGGAAGAGGATAGCGCACAGATTACTATTCAGATTGCTTAAACCATTTCATCAGATAGCTCAACTTGTCAAAAGGGTTTATTAATTTGATGATGCCATGTGCAAAACCAGAATATGTTGAAGCAGCTAACACCAGGTTGATGGCGTTCCATTATGATAATTTTTAGAGGCGTCAGCACAAGAGATCCATGATCGTTGCATAGAGAATTCAACCATATGGCAGTGGTCGTTATACAGTTTGCAGTATAACCAAAATCATTTCCGGAACACAGAGACGAGGTAATTCTTCCACGAGCTAGATTTTTTGTGCCACAAATTATGTCAAAAGATTCCAGTAAATCCAGAACATTCTATGCTCGTGACTGCGCTGAGATCATCTCTCTCGCCAAATCACAGCAAATCGTGGGTTCTAGAAACAAAATCAAGGAAAATGGTGTCACTAGATCATTGCAAATCTGAACACAAAATCAAGGAAAATCCCACAAATGCATAGCCAACAAAATCAGCGTATCAAATCGTAGCAGTTGAACTTCACCAGATTAGCAGTTTTTGGTTTCTACGATAACCAGCCAGGTCGCAATTAAAGAGATCGCTGTTCGTTTTGGAAGAAAAAAAAGGAATTCCATTGCAGAAAACTCGAGATTACAGTTCCAAATTTTCACCTGTCCGCAAGGTCAAAGGACTCAATAGATGGCTATCATGCACCACAGGATCAAGAAGCGTTTTCACAAACATGAAGATAAGAAAAAAAAAAAAAATGTTCTTTGCACATTTTCACAAACATGAAGATAAGAAAAAAATTTATATTCTTTGCACATTGGTGTCTTTTCCTGTCATTCTTTTTTTTCTTTAGTTTATTTTTAGTCTTAGTTTTATGTAATTAGTTTTATTTTTATTTTAATCCAGTTTTAGTTTAGTTTTACTTTGTTTTAGTTTTGGTTTAGTTTAAGTTTAAGTTTGTTCTTTTCAACTTTGATTTTATCTTTTGGATTGTAGGTGATTAAGATTATTTTTGTTTTATTTGATTTTATTGTTTGGATTAAAATAATAATAATAATCTAGGCTTCGTATTGTTATTATTACTTTGAACAATAAATTGTACAGGATACTCGAGGCAGTCCCTCCTAGTGTTATTTCTTTGATATCTGATTTCTTTGATATCTGCTAAGCAATGCAGGAAGGTCATCTCTCAGACGGGGAAGTTTGTCTTCTTCGTGATTCTCTTTCAAAATGAGGGAAAGATCATAGCCACATATAGGGTCTCCGCGTACAACCTCTCCACACAGCAGAAACAAGTAGAAAAGGTCGTGGAAGAATACTCGGATATCTTCTCCTCACCTACAGGGGTACCTCTACACTTTAAGGTCAAGCACCCCATCGATCTAACCCCCGACGCTTTGCTTCCCAATGGGCCAGTCTACTGCCGCTCTCTGTTAGAGAATGAGGAGATCAAGCAGTAGATCCAAGAACTGCTCCATAAGGGGCACATCCATCCCAGCTCATCACCTTGTGGGATTCCAATCGTGTTGGTACAAAAGAAAAATGGAACCTGACGACTTTGCATTGATTACCGAGCTTTGAATAAAATCACAGTTAGAAACCGGTACTCGATTCCCCGAATCAACGACCTCCTTGATCAACTCACGAGGGCTAAATACTTCAGTAAGATTGATCTGAATTATGGCTACCACCAGGTCCCGATAGAACAAACATATGTATGGAAGACCGCCTTCAAGTCAAAGGAAGGTCTTTTTGAATGGTTGGTCATGCCCTTTGGTTTGACAAATGCTCCAACCACTTTCATGAGGATGATGGATGATATCTCACGACCATTCATCAATACTTTTGTAGTGGTGTATCTCGATGACATTCTCATTTACAACAAAACTTGAGCAAAAAACTTGCATCATATTCAACAGGTTCTGCACAACCTATGACAGCACAAGCTATATGCCAACTTGGAAAAATGATCCTTCGGCATGGACAGGGTCCATTACCTAGGCCACATCATTGATCAACATGGCATACATGTGGATCCAACCAAGATCCAAGTCATCCGTGACTGGCCATCCCCAACCACACTCACTGAGCTTCATAACTTCTTGGGCCTTACCAATTTCTACCATAAGTTCGTGTTGGGATTCTCCCATATTGCATGGGCCTTCAACCAAATAAACAGGGATGGTGGTAAGGTGAAATTTATGTGGGCTAAAGTTAAGCTACATGTAAGCCACTTCCATGTAGTTGGTAATGAAACATGGGCTCACATTCTTAATGAGAAAAGGAAAGCATTACAACCTAAAAGTGAGAAATTCATTTTTGTTGGATATTCTAAAGATGTCAAAGTTTATAGACTTCTTCAATCTCATTCCAATAAAATAATTATTAAAAGAGATGTTAAATTTGATGAAAATCTCTGAACCTGCGAGCCTAATTCGATGTTTACACTAGGTTGAGGTAGCTAGAAGTCTATTTCAGTTGTTATAGGTTCAACATCACATAAAATGTTTTTTTTTTCTTTAGACTAGAAATGAATAGATATGCATAACTATGGTGGGCTATTCTATGTAATGAAAGGTTCCTTACCAAGAAAAAACTACTTGTAAATTGGGAGGATTTCATGGGCCTTGTTAAAAATCAATTATACTCTATCAGATACGAAGAAGAGCTTGAGTTTAAATGGAACCATCTTAGTGAAAGACGATGACAAGGGTTTCAATAATATACAACCAAGTTTAGGAGGATGTATATCCATTTGGGTATCAACTAGTCTACTAGGATCACTATTGGGCATTTTGGATCAAACTTATTCCTAAGAGATGGGTTAGAAATAAATTCTTGAAATTTTAGAACTTGTATAAGTCAAAGAGATAAAATGAACATTAAATGTTGGGAATAGAGATATGTTGATTGCTCAATTAAACATTGTTGACCTAAAAAAAGGTGATATTGTTTAGAAGAAATATGCAACTCAAGAAATAAAGTCGTTTCAGTACTTCTACGAAGAGGTCCTTAAATAGAGTAAAGGAAAATTTTATTATTGTAAAATGAAAATCAAGAAAACAATGGTAACAACTATTTTTTTTTAATATTTTGGAACTCACAAGAGCTTGATTTTTGAAACATTGGTAAAGTAATTAGGATTGAAGACAATTGAGCATCTTGTGCCATATCCTTTGGGACAATTATAAAAGGATGCAAAGCTATAAGGCACTAGTGTAAGTTTAATTTTTGCATTTAACATTAGTCTAAGCACACCATAGAGTGTGATGTTATGCCATTAATGTACGTGTAGTTGACATTGGGAGGCCTTATCTATGGGATAATGATGCTATCTTCTCGAGAAGAGACTACAAATTGAGGTTGATAAAGGAAGGAAAATCCTACCTTATCAATATCTTGAGGGATATGAACACAATATCCTTCATTTAATCTAATAAGGATAAACGGATAATTAATAGCAAAAAGTAATTTGAAATGTTGATTGTAAAACCTAAAGAGGATTAGACTACATAGACAAAGTTGAAAGGAGGATTCAATATCACAATTGACCAGAAGGAAGGCTTGAGTAGAATTCTTTGCAAGTATAAAGTTGATTTTGGATAACTAAATGGGTTGCCATCAACAAGGCTAACTAAGCATTAGATTTATCTATTTTTAGAATCAACATTAAGAAATTTTGGTATGTAGTGAACTTCTCTTATGGATAGTGATGATATTAAGAGACTGATATAGGAATTATTGGCTCAAAGGGTTATCAATCCTTTTATATGTTTTAGTTCCAAAGAAGGATAGGACTTGGTGAATGTGTGTCAAATTTAGGGAACTTAAAAAAAATTACCATAAAAAACCATTACCCATTTTCTAAGCTACAACTTAATTCGAGATACCATAAGGTAATAATTAAGGGAGGGAAGAATCTATTGAATTTGATATTTTTGCCTCTCTGATTCTACATGAGAGATTTAAATTCTTGAAACTAATCACTGAATATTTTTTCCTTGATGTTCATAAAGTAAAACCCATGATTTCTAGAGGAATCATTAATAAATGAAACATAATGAATGTAACTTTCAAAGAAGTTGATGACACAGATCCACATTGTAACATGAATTTGGTAAAAAATCATTGTTACAGACTTGTTCTGTGACATATTTGGGGAAAATGATGAATTCCAGAGTGAAATCCCCAAATTTATAAACCATTTAGTTTGAAATTGCCTCAGAACCTCTTGGTGGTGATCAATGGCATCAATCTGCAGAGTTGTAGAGTTAAACTTTGACTTGGAAGGTTGAATTTCATGTTTTAATGGCCATTGTAGAGTTGTGTGAAGTTGATGAATCGATGACCAAGATCAATTTTGATTTCGAGATCAACGACCCAGATTCATCGTGAATAGATTTAAAAACTTATAAGGTTTTCGAATTTTGGCAAGGTCTAGCATATCAACGACTGAGATTCATTTTCAACAATTCAGAAAACGAGACAGATAGACGATTTGGATTTGTTTTTGACCATTTGGAAGTGGGAGAAGATCAACAATTAAGATAATTTTGAATGGTAGTTGAATGGTCCAAATTCATCTTGGATTTGATCAAAAATTTCTAAGTGTTGGAGTTGGCCAAGAGAATTCACCGATGGTTGATGGTCGGGCCGACCGAATTGGTGAAGTGTTTCAGTCATCAACGAAAATTTATGATGACTGATGGTTGGGTTGAAAATTTTGGTGAAGTTTTTTTTTCTCCAATAGAAATATCCGACGACCGATGGTTGGGTCGACCATTTTAGAAAGGTGTTTGCTCAGTAGGAGGAATCATTGATCACCGATGACCAACGATGGGGTCGAGAAATTCAACGAGGTGTTTGGGTTATCTAATGGAAAACTATTTATCACTGATGAAGAAAAGAGGAGGATGATGTGTCATGCCATTTAAACATCCACGTGTCATGCCACGTCATCCAAGTTGAAACCTTAGGATGACATATCAGGTCATGTCAACTTAATTTCTATGTCAATTAGAAAATGTTGATGATCAGTTCGATCAGATTGATGAAGTTTTTTCGTATGCCAAAAAGAAATGGCTAATGGTCAATGGTCGGGTCGATAAGTTTAGCGATGTATTGCAAATTGGTTTCCAAAGGAAGGGGTCAATGGCTGACGATCAAGTCGATAGTTTTGGCAGGGTGTTGCATGTGCCTAAGGGAAAATGTTGGTCGTTGATAGGGTTTAGATCAACAACTAAGATTTCCCCCTATGTTGAGATCAATATCTTAGATTAAAAGGCTATTATAATAGTAAAACGATCAATTTTCTATGAACTTTTCAAAATTTTGAAGGTTTTGAACTTGTAGGGCGATTTTGAGGCCCTAAATGACGTTTTTAAGCAGTCATTTTTTACAAGAAAAAGGTGTAGCATTGGTACACCTTATCTCTGTAGCTTAATTAAAAGAACTCAGAGAGAGATATCCAACGATCTACTCCATGTGAAAAAGATATCTCGTATGAGAAAGTTACAACTGAAACAATTAAGGTAAAATTTTGGCACCAATTTATTTCCAGAGGGCATGACTCCTTGCTCATAAGTCCACTTGGGACACATAAGTTGTCTATGGAAATCTTATGAACCATAGAATACAACCATGTAGCCAAATTTGGAATCAAGGTATGTAAAAATGTGCAGGAAGACAAAGAAGACACATGTAGCATACATGGATAAAATGGGAAAACAATCTAAACTTCTTCAGACCATAACTTTAAGCTCAGAGATCATATTTGAGCAAACAAATAGTCGTTGGAAATGTATTTAGGAGGAGAAGACATATATCCACCCATAATTTTGAATTGGGCACTAAAATTTTATTAGAAAGTAATAAATTAAATTCTGCAATTGTAAGTGAGTGGAAATTGTAGCTTGTGAATGTTGTAACTTTTCACTCAGAACTCATGATGAGGCATGAGTATAACTGTTGGAGAGATGTTTTAGAGGGGTATGTGTCCGAGGAATAATATTTTGACTTAGTGCATTATTTTCTTCATAAATCAAGATGAACAATAACATATAATCTAGTTAATGAAATGTTTTATAATATGCAATTTCTAACAATAATTATTACGTGCACATTTCTTCTAGAATTAGAGGTACAGGAAAAAAATTTGGTTCTTATATGAGGACTGGAATTATGGAATATGCCTAGGGATATTACATCCATGAGGAGGAGATCAAAGGTATACATGTCAACATCTGAAATGCTGAGACAAGGCATAATGGAAGGAGAGGCAAGAAAGAGCCTGTAACTATGAGAAGCCTACATAGAGAAGTGTAGAGCTATAGGGAAGATAATGAAATGATTATGAAGGCTCAAGAAGAGATACTTCAGAGTCTGAATATGTTTCATAGGAAAGTTAAAAAATACTCTAGTACTAAACAAGAAGCTGGTGCTAGACAGGTGACACCATCTAGATCCCATAGCAGAAGGGATGATCATGGGAATAATAGACAGTCAAGAAGCATGAGATGGTATCATCCTTATCCAAGGAAATACACTAGAAGAACGCATGCAAGTTCGGGGCTAGAGAGAAGCCCAAGCTTGTCTCATGTCATAAGGAAGAGAATAATTCCTGAGGTAGAAATATTTCAAGGTGAACTTAGGAAAATTAATCCACCAACTTTCAATGGTGAGCACAAGAAAGGAGAATAGGCTGAGTCCTAGCTATTGGAAATGAAGAAATATTTCCAGCTGCATGATTACCCCTCCTAGGTAGAATCTATAATTACAACCTACCACTTGAAAGAAAAGGTAACCATGTGGTGGGATCATCTTCAAATTATATTTCCAAGAGAAATATTTGTCCAAGCATTACTACGAAAGGAAGATGAAAGAATTATTTGAACTCAAATTGGGAAGCATGGCAATGGATGAATATGAGAAGAGATTCTTTGAATTTTTGAAGTATGTGGACTTCATAAAGGATGAAAAAGTCAAAATCCAAAGGATTCTAAGATGGTTAGCCTATTTTTGTAGTGACCAAATACAATATGATAATCCTAGGACTTTGGAGGAGGCCATAAGGAGAGAAAAGTAGAGGAAGGTCGGTTTTCCAAAAATCTTGGAATGACAAGATGAAGGGTAAAAGGGATCAAAGGCAAAAAGGTTTTAAGCCACCCTTTTTCAAGAAAAAATCCCAAACAAATCAACAAGGTCAATAAACCCAAAATGATCACAAGAATGCAGATTCATTTAAGAAAAGGCCAAGACAATAACATGTACACTGTTGGGGATGTGAGGGAAATCACTTGTATAGGGACTGCCCTCACAAATGATAAAGAATGAGGATTGTCCACAACATTCAAGAGGATAAAATAGTGGAATGCATGGGAGAAAAAATGCCAAGGATTTATGCAGACTTGGAAAATAAGCAAGCAGGATATCAACCCCCCATGATTGAAGTGGAAGGTAATATTGATAACCAACTCAGATCAATTTTAATTGATTATGGAGCTAGCCATATTTACATTAAATATAACATTGTTGAAATATTTCACTTGAAAATGAGTAAACATAAGAAACCTTGGTTAGTTCAGTTAGCTGCAAGAGCTAAGAGGAAGATCAATGAGTTGGTTAAAGATTGTCCAATAGACATGAATGTACTCAACACAAAGGTAGATGTGAACATCATACCATTGTGTTCATATGATTGTCTAATTGGGATGGATTGGTTGGAAAAACACCATGTTGTTCTAGATTGTTACAAAAAGACAATCACTTGTATGGATGAAGAAGGGAAGCAAGGCAAAGTTCAAGGCATTCTAAGAGTTGTAGTTGTTAGAGAAATTTTAACTATGCGGTTGAAAAAGAGTTTTAGGAAGGGATGTCATATTTTGTAACCCATATGGAAGAGACAACCAAAGATAAAGTGGAAAGTATTGAAGACCATCCTATATTAAGGGATTTTGAAGTTGTTTTTGAAGAAATCTCAGGATTTCCACCAAAGAGAGACATTGATTTCTCTATTGATTTGGTGCCAAGAGCTACCCCAATGTCCAAGACACCATATATAATGAGCATGCAAAAGTTGAAGGAGTTGCATATGTAGCTTTAATAATTGTTAAGGGGCATATACGCCCAAGTGTGTCACCTTGGGGCACCCAAGTTCTTTTTGTGAAGAAGAAATATTGAACCTTAAGGTTGTGTATTGATTTTAGGTAGATGAATAAGGTCACCATAAAGAAAAAAATATCATTTTCCAAGAATTGATGATTTATTTGATCAACTGTAAGGTGGAAGAATATTTTCCAAGATTGACTTGAGATCAAGTTATCATCAAGTGAGGATAAAGGAAGATGATATCAACAATATAACATTTAGTACAAGATATGGACATTATGAATTCACGATAGTGCCATTTGGGCTATCAAATGCCCCAACTATTTTCATGTGCCTAATGAATGGAGTGTTAAGGGGATACTTTGAGAAGTTTTTAATTGTGTTCCTGGATGATATACTCATCTACTCAAAGACATAGGAGGAACATGAACAACATTTAAGAATGGTGCTAAGAGTTTTAAGAGAGCATAAATTGTATTCCAAGCTAAGTAAGTGCATATTTTATCAGAAGAAAATTCACTACTTGGGGAATATAATTTCAGCAGAAGAGATAACAGTTGACCTCGATAAGATAGAGGCCACTAGAGGATTGTCAGTGCCAAGAAGTGTTATAGAGATCAGATCATTCATGGGTCTTGTTAGTTATTACCGAATATCCATAAAAAGGTTCTCAAACATTGCAATCCAAATCAATTATTTGCAAAAGGAGTGAAATTTGAATGGACTCCTAAGTGTGAAGAGAGTTTTCAATAACTAAAAGACATCTTGAAAAGTGCACCAATATTGAAAATTGCATATCCGGATGAAGATTTTTTGGTGTGCATATATGCATGCAAGGAAGGGCTTGGTGAAGTTCTCACACAAGAAGATCATGTGGTATGCTATGAGTCTATAAACTTAAAGGAGCATGGGAGAAATTATGCTACACATGACTTAGAATTAGTAGCCATTATTCATGCTTTAAAAATGTGGAGACATTACCTCATGGGGAGGAAATTTGAGCTAAGGACATACCACTGTGGTTTGAAACATTTGTTTGGACAACTCGCATTAAATGCCAAGCAAACTAGATGGCTATAATTTCTGAGTAAATATGACTTTGAAATTAAACATATAAAAGGAAAGGAAAATTAAGTGGTTGATGTACTTAGTAGAAGAGATCATGAAATGAATATTGCAGCCATTAGCATGTACAACACATATTTATAAGACATAATTTTAGGGGCTACAAATTTAGATCAACAATATTTGAAAATAAAAGAAACATTACAACAAGTTAATTTTCAACATAAATTTAAATACTTTGAGATAAAAGAAGATGAAAATCTCATGCACAAATGCAAAATATATGTGCCAAATTCTAGAGAGATGAAAAATACAGTGCCGAGGGAAATGCACAATGTGTCGTATGCTAGGAATTCAGGATATCAGAAGTCAATTGCATCTGTAAGAAGCCAGTATTTTTGGCCTGGAATGAAGAAAGAAGTGGCTCATTATATAGAAATATGCATAGAATTATAAAAGGCAAAGACCAAACATAGACATCCAACAGAGCTGCTATATCCATTGCCCATTCCATAATGGAAGTGGGAGGTAGTCACAGTTGATTTTATTACTAAGCTACCCAGAATAATGAAACAACATGATTCCATCATGGTGGTGGTGGATAAATTAATTAAGAAAACACATTTTATTCATGTGAAGACAACACACAAGGCAAAAAATATTGCATAAATTTACATGAAAGAAGTTGCCACAATACACGGAGTGCCCAAGGCAATTGTTTTAGATAGAGATCCAAAATTCACTTCCAATTTTTGGAAAGGTTTTTTCAAAGGATTTGGGTCAAATTTAAATATCAGTACAACGTATCACCTAGAGACAGATGGGAAAATAGAGAGGACCAACCAAATAATTAAAGGCATGCTCAAAATTTATGTGATGGAACAACCATCAAAGTGGGAAGATTATATTCGTTTAGTTGATTTTACTTACATTAATGGGTATCAAGCCTCATTAAAAATGAGTCCTTTTGAAGCATTGTATGGCAGGAAGTGTAACACACCAATGAGTTGGGATAATCCAGTAGACAAAGCAATTATTAGGATATATTTGTTGAAGGAAATGGAAGAGAAAATGAAAAACATTAAACATAATTTAAAGGTTGCCAAAGATAGGCAAAAAATTTATGTAGACAAGAATACACTTTCATATATTTTGAAATGGGCGAACATGTGTTTTTAAAAGTGAAGGTGAAGAGAAGTTTGCTAAGATTAGAAAGATGCCCAAAGTTGGCAGCAAGATATTGTGGACCTTTTGAAAAATTAAAAAATATAGGGCCAATTGCATACATGCTAGCATTTCCCACATCCATGATAGTGAATAATGTATTTCATGTGTCAATATTAAATAAATATGTGTCTGACCCCAACCACATAATTGATAGGATTGTGATCCAAGTAGAACATGAAGGGGATTTCTAGGTGGAACCAGTACGCATCCTAGACCATAAAGTCAAAGTGCTCAAGAAAAAATCCATAGGTATGATAAAGGTTCAATGGAACTTCTACGGTCCTGAAGATGCAACATGGGAGCACGAAGAAAACATGCACAAGGAATACCCGCAAATTTTTGAAAATTTTGAAGAAAACATAATATAAGAATGCAAGAATCCATTTTGAGCAGCTATAGTTTCGAAACCACATTTCATATTCCTAGCCAACCTACGCTGGGGTCACTAATAAAAGAATGGTACAAACCAATGGACTGAGAGCATTGAAGGGGGTACATTCCTTGAAACAACGAGTTGAGGGGAAGATGAGATTTTGGTTGGAACTACTGCTAGTGTTGTAAAATTGTAGAACCTTTATTTCTTAGTATTATGATGTAAATGTATATATGTATATCAGCATAGTGTGCACAGAGGACAGTGCAAAATTGTAGGGGAGGGGTAATGTAACATCCCCGCTATAATCCCCAGTTTAATTAATGCTTGATGTAGATATAATGTTTGGATATCGCCAAGAGATGTAATATGGGAATTGTATTTCCGAATTTTAATAAATAAAATGTGATGTTAGATGTTGGGGGATATGGACATAGATGGGGGTTGAATTAATCCATGAGAGAGGGGAGGGTCTAAGAGAATTTCGAAGAGGGGTCCAAGGGGGAATTACCCATGTCTATTAATTCAACTCACTTCCTAAAATTACTATTGGTATAGGAACCTTCTAATTTTTTTTTGAGTGTCCCCAAAGGAAATCATTGAATACATATATGATGGTGGGTGTGAGAAGTCACATCCCATAGTTATTGGGAGCATGGAGGATAAGTACAATTAGATTGGGGAAGTGTTTAAGTCAAGCAAGTAAGGAGAGAAAATTCGTATGGGCAGTTACAATATTTTTGGAAAATTAATGTTTTTGCATGAACAACAACTAGAGAGCAGAAAAGAAGAAATATGAGCTGGAGAAACCATGGAGGGTGAGTTCTATAGAATATTTGGAGAACAAGAATGAAGATCCAATATTTCAGGTCTAAAGAGTGAACTCCTATGTGATTTTCATTATAAAAACAAGTGATTGTTGTTGTTTTCTTGGCAATTTTCATATTAGTGAGCTCCCTTGAGTTTCCTAGAAGAGAGATTCCTGGTTACATGTGCTAGAGAGACCCTGATAAACAAATGGGACACCCGATGGACTGAGAGTAGTGAAGGGGTACAATCCTTGAGTTGGGAAGGTTGAGAGGAAGATAGTTGGTGAAAATCGAGAGAGTCAGTGGAAAATTTGGATAGTTGTAGGAGAATGCCAATGGGTTGTACAATTTGATGAGATATGGGTGGATAGATAGAGACCACCCTCTTTTGTGGATTGCTAGCCCTATCTCGAGGGTGAATTGTTGTTGAGATTTGGAACAACAAGTCTATGGTTGGGCGAAATGTCCATCCCAAGCAGCTGGTTGCACAATTGTTTTTAAAATATAAGTTTTTTGTCTTGTTTCTGTGTTGTTTTATGAATTTTATTGTTATGTATTAACTCTATGTTTGAGAAAAAAATTGTTGCGCGCGCACAACAACCTACCAATTTTCTTCTCTTGTCGTCTCTTTAAGAAAATAAATTGCCCCCCCCTCAAAATCTTCCTACCGAAACCCTCACACTCTCTCCTTCATGCAGATGGATAAGAACAAGTTCTTTTCACGCTCTCTTGCTTTATCCTTTCCAATTTCTTCCTAGATCACTTTGACCCTTTGAGCCTCATTTCAACGAGTTCCTTCCTCATGTGTCGATAAATACTATACCAGAAAACATGTCCTTTTTTCCACCTACACATTGGCGTGCTAGTCATTTCTTCGTCAATACATAGGCTGTTTTCTTGTGAACTTGGCCTATATGTCGATGTGCTTATGCTAAACCTTACCAACACACATCCTTATCACCGATGAAATTTGCAGGATGAACACCGACACATTGGTAATGTTCACATGATTACCTTCACCATGTGAACTCCTTTAACCGACTAACTTCCTTCCACTTTCGTCGATGCATCACATATCGAAAACATCTCTCCCTTTCACCTCGATACATTGCACATCGACAAGGTCTGTGTCTCTCTAGTTGATGCACTGCTTGTTTCCCTCTTCTGTACCTGATGCGTTAGTGGAAGGATATCGACCCCTTGTCGATGCTAAGTGAATCAATGATGATCTTATTTCACACACTGATGCTGACCTGGTCAGCAAGACATGCCTTTGTCTTGAGGCTTATCTCATCCTCCTCCAGCTCAGACCTTTCCTATTGCACCCTTCAGCTAGTCTCCTAACATTTCCAGTGACTAATATCTCCACACATAATTAGACAATTGGTCACTGATTTCCTATCTCCCTTGACCCACTTCATATTCCAATTGTAATTAAGTTTGTTGTGTCGCCAGTAGCCTTCATCATGCACATCATACCAACTTGTTTATGTTGTGATCCTTGATTTTATGACTAAATCTTGATTTTGAAAGTGTCGTCTAGCATCAGATGGGTTAAACACAACATCTATTGGTCTTGTGTTGGTTCTAAAATGTATCTTGAAGGAAAATCGATCACCTCATCTCTGTGATTATGTTAAGTGCCTCAAACGTTAATTTTCCATTTTCACGAACTTATATTTCTATGCCCCTGACAGATTGCCTCAGTTTCAATGAATGAACTAAGATCTTATATATCACATATGGCACATAAACTAACAGAACTGAATTTTGGCGAAGCAGTAGTGAGAACGTGGTTTGAAATTTCATTAAAAAATGTCCTTGCTCAAAATTTTGGGTACTGGTAAAAGTGGATTTGTCACTCCTTAAATAGGCTAGTTGAATGAATTACGCAATTACAATTCCAATGCAATTGACAAAATCAAAATCCGAGGTCCAGAAGTGCCAAAACGATCACCATGGATTTCCCGCCAAGTAAGACTCATTAACTGTGGTCTTCATTAAACACGGATCCACTTAAATTCTTGAATAAAATGTTCAATTGCATTTATAGAAGCATCTCTCTGTTCTCTCCACATTGAAAAAAATGACACCTCAATCAAACATCGTAAGAGAAAGTTATGGACTTTTGAACTCAAGCTATTGTTGTTTCTTGCCAGTAAAAGGACATGTATAAATTTTTCGATTTGTCTTCCTTCATACCGAAGGAATTATTTTGATGATGTTCGATTCATACTAGAGGAGTTCCTTTGATGAGATCCATCTCATATTGGAGGAGTTCCCACAAACTCCTCTGAAATTTCGTTTAAAGTGTTTCGAAAGCACCAAAGGAATTCATTTAAAGTGCTTCGAAAGCAAAGGAAGAGTTCCCACGAAATCCTCCAAAAGATGTTTAAAATTCGTCCAAAAATTTGTTGAAAATTCCTCCGAAAGTTAGTTCAAATTTCTCCGAAAATTTCCTTCAAATTCCTTCGAAACGATCAGAGGAGTTCCCTCAAAATCCTCTAAAACCATCGAAGGAGTTAAATCAATCTCCTTTGAAACCATCAGAGGAGTTTCCTCAAACTCCTCCTAAACCATCGGAGGAGTTCCCATCATATCCTCTGAAATTTCAAAGGAGTTCCCATTGACTCCTCTTAAACCTACAAAAATTCCTTTAGTAATTTGGCCATAACGTTCCCATTGACTCCTTCGAAACCTACAAAAATTCCTTTAGTAATTTGGCCATAACGTTTGAATCAGGTGTCCATTTTGTGCATTATTTATACCATTGGAAAGGTATTTTCAATATATATAACTTTATAATTATATGATTTGAGAAATTCCTCACATATTGTATACATATTATGGGATTAATATATAACACCTTGTTAACAACCCCAAAGAACAAGACACTTCAATCAAGGGCAGAGGAACCAAGAACCAAACTCAGGGAAGCACATATGAACTCTCACTTAGTTAATTTTTTAGTTCTATAGTTTCAAATTGTGCATTTATAATAGTGTATTTTTAAGGATATTATTTGATCACTCATCCATTGCATGTTGAATGGTGTAATGTGTTAGCACTCTTTCTGTCTTTGGAATTTTCAAAGAAAAAGTTTCACTGCAGGAACTTCCGGTAGCGCCTCCATTAAATTTTTGGCAGGGGATGATCGAGATTCACATTTTTGATCAAATTTTATAAAAATTTGGGTGCAATCTTATTTTTATCAGGGCTAGGGTTTATTTTGGCCAAAATATAAAATTCTTTCTGCCCTCGGGAATATCAGGGTTCTAATTTTGTGCAAGATCATGAATAAAATAGAGCGAGCCTAAAAACATGTGTCAAGTGTGCGCTCAGGTAGATATTTAGATTCCAAGAGGAACGCCTGAAAATGCACAAGTGGAAAGAGCAAGCATCCACAAGGGCATCTATGGGGAAAGTCCAAGTGCCAAATTGCCCAAGTGGTAAACACCTGATTCTCTGTGCCCTATTTGAAACCCTCAGAGAATGCAAAGTATGCAATCAAGGAACAACTTGTTGTTGAAATGATGTTTGCAATATTATGGACATGGTTATTAACATCATGGGTAATTTTTAGAACCTTAGAGTATGGAATGAAGTTTCGACCTTCATTGATTGGGAAAGGTGACAGTGTTTTTTCACAATCTGTTTCAAATATACCATTAATGTTGTCTTTTCCAAGTTCCCTATCTGAAAGAGATCATGCCCAAGTGTTGGAGCAAGTAGATCCACGATGGTGTTAAGAGAACAAAAGTTCATGATTCTGAAATGTTAAATCACAAAATGAATAAGGTTGTCACCACAAGTGCTAGTTTATATCCCAGGTAAAATGTTCAATGTCCAAGCATCACACGAAAGTACCGTGAAGTTGGAGTGACAAGTGTTCTCATGAAGACTGTCCATACAAGAAATTGAAGTGACAAGCACCATGAACCTCAATGCATACATCCACGTGAGTGCTTGCCCATGTTAATACAACGATCAAGCAATGATAGTAATTATAGTTCTCTGAGTTATTATCTTGGAACACCATAATGGTGCAATTCTTGTCATCATGGTTATGAAGGTTCTAAAAAACAATTGGCTACAAAACAAGGTTGGATAAATTCGAGCATCAAAATTTGGACTTACAAACCCTTATCAATTTGGCCCAAAATAGTTGCAATAAGGATTTGTAGGGAACTTTTTATGGAATTCTCCATGTCAAAGAGAAGAGTTGGAACACAAATGGAAAATCATATAGTAGTTATAGGTTTGTAAGATAATTGATGATTGGAGGAAAAATATTTGACAAATGTGCATAGAGGGAAAGAGGATCATAATAAATTCCAGGTTTCAAGAAATTAGTTAAGCAATCGATCCACACTTCCAGGACAGTTCTTGATATGAAGGAGAAAAATGAGCAGGCACTTGAATAGTCATTTCCAACATTCCAAGATATGAAGACAACAAATGTATTGATGGTAGGGCATTCAGTTAAAATGTGGTCATTCGAAGTCTCCTCTAATGTTTATCAAATCATCATTTCTAGATTTCAAGAATGAAAGTTAGCAGTTGAATATTTTCAGGCATCAAATTCAACAATGTCAGGACACTTGGTAGCATAGGGATTATTTCCAACAGGGCATTTGACAAGCAATTCCATATTCGAAGGGATTGGTAGAAGTTGGCATTCAATTTTTCAGGAAGAGGATTATCCCAAATCCAAGCAAAATAACAACAACAACAATCACGATTGATTCAAAGGCATGTGGCAGTCAAAGGTCAACACTTGTCATCAGTTGAACATGTTTTGGGCATCAAAATCAACAGAACCACATATCAAGCAAAAAATCTTTCCAAATCCAGGGGGATTTGTTTGCAACCTTTAACAATTCGAGAAATTTCTTGCAACAATTTTATTGTTATTTATGCTAAGTTTTTATTTCCTAGAAGCTATGATAGTCAAGAGGATGTATTTTCTTATTTAAGTCATAATATGTAATAATTCAAGGAAAAAGGGATCTCGTGAAGACCCAAGAGTTCTGAGAGAGAGTTTTGAAGATTCAAGAAGGGTTGAGAGGGAGCTGTAGAGTATGTAAGGTCTGTGTTATATTTTAGACCTGTCTTATTTCTATGTCAAAGAACTTCAGTTGATAAATAAATCTTTTGATCAGTTAGTCATTCCATTTCTGTGTTATCATATTTTATTAAATTTCTTCTATTAGATGTGTGATTGTTGAAGATATTGTAGTAAGGATTACTACAATAGATGCCATAAGAAAAAAATTAATTCATTTTGTAATGTTTGGAAAGGATTTCTAAGCTATTACAGGTTCTTCCTATAGTTATACCAAAAGCAAGTTGCTTTGGTCTAACCTACAATTGTGTTTTTCCTGAATTATTCATTCACAACTATTCAATTTAAGAACAGATCTATGTCTTATTTATCCTGACTTGTCTACCATAGAATGTTATGTTAAGGTCATTATATTTAATGGTCTCCATACCCAATGAATTCATTGCCTTCTTGTTGAACATATCACTCTCAAATTTCCTAAAAACCCAACCCACTTAATTTGATTCTAAGATGTGCTAGGCTTGTTCCTAAAGAAGTCTAGGAACAACTTCTAGCACTAACATAATGTACCAA
>JASDQU010790213.1:133443-146907 GCA_032191745.1 Picea mariana | reverse complement strand
AATTTTGGTATGTAGTGATCTTCTCTTATGGATAGTGATGATATTAAGAGACTGATATAGGAATTATTGGCTCAAAGGGTTATCAATCCTTTTATATGTGTTAGTTCCAAAGAAGGATAGGACTTGGTGAATGTGTGTCAAATTTAGGGAACTTAAAAAATATTACCATAAAAAACCATTACCCATTTTCTAAGCTACAACTTAATTCGAGATACCATAAGGTAATAATTAAGGGAGGGAAGAATCTATTGAATTTGATATTTTTGCCTCTCTGATTCTACATGAGAGATTTAAATTCTTGAAACTAATCATCAAATATTTTTTCCTTGATGTTCATAAAGTAAAACCCGTGATTTCTAGAGGAATCATTAATAAATGAAACATAACGAATGTAACTTTCAAAGAAGTTGATGACATAGATCCACATTGTAACATGAATTTGGTAAAAAATCATTGTTACAGACTTGTTTTGTGACATATTTGGGGAAAATGATGAATTCCAGAGTGAAATCCCCAAATTTATAAACTATTTAGTTTGAAATTGCCTCAGAACCTCTTGGTGGTGATCAATGGCATCAATCTGCAGAGTTGTAGAGTTAAACTTTGACTTGGAGGGTTGAATTTCATGTTTTAATGGCCATTGTAGAGTTGTGTGAAGTTTGATGAATTGATGACCAAGATCATGTTTGATTTCGAGATCAACGACCCAGATTCATCATGAATAGATTTAAAAACTTATAAGGTTTTCCAATTTTGGCAAGGTCTAGCATATCGACAACTGAGATTCATTTTCAACAATTCAGAAAATGAGACAGATAGACGATTTGGATTTGTTTTTTACCATTTGGAAGTGGGAGAAGATCAACAATTAAGATAATTTTGAATGGTAGATGAATGGTCCAAATTCATCCTAGATTTGATAAAAAAATTCTAAGTGTTGGAGTTGGCCAAGAGAATTCACCAATGGTTGATGGTCGGGTCGACCGAATTGGTGAAGTGTTTCAGTCATCAACGGAAATTTATGATGACTAATGGTTGGGTTGAAAATTTTGGTGAAGTTTTTTTTTCTCCAACTGAAATATCCGACGACCGATGGTCGGGTCAACCATTTTAGAAAGGTGTTTGCTCAGTAGGAGGAATCATTGATCACCAATGACCAACGATGGGGTCGAACAATTCAACGAGGTGTTTGGGTTATCCAATGGAAAACTATTTATCACCGATGAAGAAAAGAGGAGGATGATGTGTCATGCCATTTAAACATCCATGTGTCATGCCATGTCATTCAAGTTGAAACCTTAGGATGACGTATCAGGTCATGTCAACTTAATTTCTATGTCAATTAGAAATGGTCGATGATCAGTTCGATCAGATTGACGAAGTTTTTTCGTATGCCAACAAGAAAAGGTTGATGGCCGATGGTCGGGTCGATCAGTTTAGCGATGTATTGCAAATTGGTTTCCAAAGGAAGGGGTCAATGGCTGATGATCAAGTCGATAGTTTTGGCAGGGTGTTGCATGTGCCTAAGGGAAAATGTTGGTCGTTGATAGGGTTTAGATCAACAACTAAGATTTCCCCCTAGTTTGAGATCAATATCTTATATTAAAAGGCTATTATAATAGTAAAACGATCAATTTTCTATGAACTTTTCAAAATTTTAAAGGTTTTGAACATGTAGGGCGATTTTGAGGCCCTAAACGACGTTTTTAAGCAGTCATTTTTTACAAGAAAAAAGTGTAGCATTGGTACACCTTGTCTCTGTAGCTTAAATAAAAGAACTCAGAGAGAGATATCCAATGAGCTACTCCATGCACAAAAGATATCTCGTATGAGAAAGTTACAACTGAAACAATTAAGGTAAAATTTTGGCACCAATTTATTTCTAGAGGGCATGACTCCTTGCTCAGAAGTCCATTTGGGACACATAAGTTGTCTATGGAAATCTTACGAACCATAGAATACAACCATGGAGCCAAATTTGGAATCAAGGTATGTAAAAATGTGCAGGAAGAGAAAGAAGACACATGTAGCATACATGGATAAAATGGGAAAACAACCTAAACTTCTTCAGACCATAACTTTAAGCTCAGAGCTCATATTTGAGCAAACAAATAGTTGTTGGAAATGTATTCAGGAGGAGAAGACATATATCCACCCATAATTTTTAATTGGGCACTAAAATTTTATTAGAAAGTAATAAATTAAATTATGCAATAGTAAGTGAGTGGAAATTGTAGCTTGTGAATGTTGTATTTTTTCACTCAGAACTCAGAATGAGGCATGAGTACAACTATTGGAGAGATGTTTTAGAGGGGTATGTGTCCGAGGAATAATATTTTGCTTAGTGCATTATTTTCTTCATAAATCAAGATGAACAATAACATGTAATCTAGTTAATGAAATGTTTTATAATATGCAATTTCTAACAATAATTATTACGTGCACATTTCTTGCAGAATTAGAGGTACAGAAAAAAAAAATTGGTTCTTATATGAGGACTGGAGTTATGGAATATGCCTAGGGATATTACATCCATGAGGAGGAGATCAATGGTATACATGTCAACATCTGAAATGCTGAGACAAAGTATAATGGAAGGAGAGGCAAGAAAGAGCCTGTAACTATGAGAAGCCTACATAGAGAAGTGTAGAGCTATAGGGCAGATAATGAAATGATTATGAAGGCTCAAGAAGAGATACTTCAGAGTCTGAATATGTTTCATAGGAAAGTTAAAAAATACTCTAGTACTAAACAAGAAGCTGGTGCTAGACAAGTGACAACATCTAGATCCCATAGCAGAAGGGATGATCATGGGAATAATAGGCAATCAAGAAGCATGAGATGGTACCATCCTTCTCCAAGGAAATACACTAGAAGAACGCATGCAAGTTCGGGGCTAGGGAGAAGCCCAAGTGTGTCTCATGTCACAAGGAAGAGAATAATTCCCGAGGTAGACATATTGCAAGGTGAACTTAGGAAAATTAATCCACCAACTTTCAATGGTGAGTACAAGAAAGGAGAATAGGTCGAGTCCTAGCTATTGGAAAAGAAGAAATATTTCCAGCTGCATGATTACCCCTCCTAGGTAGAATCTATAATTGCAACCTACCACTTGAAAGAAAAGGTAACCATGTGGTGGGATCATCTTCAAATTATATTTCCAAGAGAAATATTTGTCCAAGCATTTCTACGAAAGGAAGATGAAAGAATTATTTGAACTCAAATTGGGAAGCATGGCAATGGATGAATATGAGAAGAGATTCTTTGAATTGTTGAAGTATGTGGACTTCATAAAGGATGAAAAAGTCAAAATCCAAAGGATTCTAAGATGGTTAGCCTATTTTTGTAGTGACCAGATACAATATGATAATCCCGGGACTTTGGAGGAGGCCATAAGCAGAGAAAAGTAGAGGAAGGTTGGTTTTCCAAAAAGCTTGGAATGACAAGATGAAGGGTAAAAGGGATCAAAGGCAGAAAAGTTTTAAGCCACCCTTTTTCAAGAAAAACTCCCAAACAAATCAACAAGGTCAATAAACCCAAAATGATCACAAGAATGCAGATTCATTTAAGAAAAGGCCAAGACAATAACATGTACACTGTTGGGGATGTGAGGGAATAAAATAGTGGAATGCATGGGAGGAAAAATGCCAAGGATTTATGCAGACTTGGAAAACAAGCAAGTAGGATATCAACCCCCCATGATTGAAGTGGAAGGTAATATTGATAACCAACTCAGATCAATTTTAATTGATTATGGAGCTAGCCATATTTACATTAAATATAACATTGTTGAAATATTTCACTTGAAAATGAGTAAACATAAGAAACCTTGGTTAGTTCAGTTAGCTACAAGAGCTAAGAGGAAGATCAATGAGTTGGTTAAATATTGTTCAATAGACATGAATGTACTCAACATAAAGGTAGATGTGAACATCATACCATTGTGTTCATATGATTGTCTAATTGGGATGGATTGGTTGGAAAAACACCATGTTGTTCTAGATTGTTACAAAAAGAAAATCACTTGTATGGATGAAGAAGGGAAGCAAGGCAAGGTTCAAGGCATTCTAAGAGTTGTAGTTTTTAGAGAAATTTTAGTTATGCAGTTGAAAAAGAGTTTTAGGAAGGGATGTCATATTTTGTAACCCATATGGAAGAGACAACCACAGATAAAGTGGAAAGTATTGAAGACCATCCTGTCTTAAGGGATTTTGAAGTTGTTTCTGGAGAAATCTCAGGATTTCCACCAAAGAGAGACATTGATTTCTTTATTGATTTGGTGCCAAGAGCTACCCCAATGTCCAAGACACCATATATAATGAGCATGCCAAAGTTGAAGGACTTGCATATGTAGCTTTAATAATTGTTAAGGGGCATATATGCCCAAGTGTGTCACCTTGGGGCACCCAAGTTCTTTTTGTGAAAAGAAATATTGAACCTTAAGGTTGTGTATTGATTTTAGGTAGATGAATAATGTCACCATAAAGAAAAAAATATTTTTTTTCAAGAATTGATGATTTATTTGATCAACTGTAAGGTGGAAGAATATTTTCCAAGATTGACTTGAGATCAGGTTATCATCAAGTGAGGATAAAGGAAGATGATATCAACAATATAACATTTAGTACAAGATATGGACATTATGAATTCACGATAGTGCCATTTGGGCTATCAAATGCCCCAACTGTTTTCATGTGCCTAATGAATGGAGTGTTAAGGGAATACTTTGAGAAGTTCGTAATTGTGTTCCTGGATGATGTACTCATCTACTCAAAGACATAGGAGGAACATGAACAACATTTAAGAATGGTGCTAAGAGTTTTAAGAGAGCATAAATTGTATTCCGATAAGTAAGTGCATATTTTATCAGAAGAAGATTCATTACTTGGGGAATATAATTTCAGCAAAAGAGATAACAGTTGACCTCGAGAAGATAGAGGCAACTAGAGGATTGTCAGTGCCAAGAAGTGTTATAGAGATCAGATAATTCATGGGTCTTGTCAGTTATTACCGAATATCCATAAAAGGGTTCTCAAACATTGCAATCCCAATCAATTATTTGCAAAAGAAGGGAGTGAAATTTGAATGGACTCCTAAGTCTGAAGAGAGTTTTCAATAACTAAAAGACATCTTGAAAAGTGCACTAATATTGAAAATTGCAGATTCGGATGAAGATTTTTTGGTGTGCATATATGCATGCAAGGAAGGGCTTGGTGAAGTTCTCACACAAGAAGATCATGTGGTATGCTATGAGTCTATAAACTTAAAGGAGCATGGGAGAAATTATGCTACACATGACTTAGAATTAGTAGCCATTATTCATGCTTTAAAAATGTGGAGACATTACCTCATGAGGAGGAAATTTGAGCTAAGGACATACCACTGCGGTCTGAAACATTTGTTTGGACAACTCGCATTAAATGCCAAGCAAACTAGATGGCTATAATTTCTGAGTAAATATGACTTTGAAATTAAACATATAAAAGGAAAGGAAAATTAAGTGGTTGATGCACTTAGCAGAAGAGATCATGAAATGAATATTGCAGCCATTAGCATGTACAACACATATTTATAAGACATAATTTTAGGGGCTGCAAATTTAGATCAACAATATTTGAAAATAAAAGAAACATTACAACAAGGTAATTTTCATAAATTTAAATACTTTGAGATAAAATAAGATGAAAATCTCAGGCACAAAGGCAAAATATATGTGCCAAATTCTAGAGAGATGAAAAATATAGTGCCGAGGGAAATGCACAATGTGTCGTATGCTAGGAATTCAGGATATCAGAAGTCAATTGCATCTGTAAGAAGCCAATATTTTTGGCCTGGAATGAAGAAAGAAGTGGCTCATGATATAGAAATATGCATAGAATTATAGAAGGCAAAGGCCAAACATAGACATCCAACAGAACTGCTATATCCATTGCCCATTCCATAATGGAAGTGGGAGGTAGTCACAGTTGATTTTATTACTAAGCTACCTAGAATAATGAAACAACATGATTCCATCATGGTGGTGGTGGATAAATTAATTAAGAAAACACATTTTATTCATGTGAAGAAAACACACAAGGAAAAAAATATTGCATAAATTTACATGAAAAAAGTTGCCACGATACATGGAGTGCCCAAGGCAATTGTTTTAGATAGAGATCCAAAATTCACTTCCAATTTTTGGAAAGGATTTTTCAAAGGATTTGGGTCAAATTTAAATATCAGTACAACGTATCACCTAGAGTCAAATGGGAAAATAAAGAGTACCAACCGAATAATTAAAGGCATGCTCAAAATTTATGTGATGGAACAACCATCAAAGTGGGAAGATTATATTCATTTAGTTGATTTTACTTACATTAATGGGTATCAATCCTCATTAAAAATGAGTCCATTTGAAGCATTGTATGGCAAGAAGTGTAACACACCAATGAGTTGGGATAATCCAGTAAACAAAGCAATTATTAGGATATATTTGTTGAAGGAAATGGAAGAGAAAATGGAAAACATCAAACATAATTTAAAGGTTGCCCAAGATAGGCAAAAAGTTTATGTAGACAAGAATAAAGTTTCATATATTTTGAAATGGGCGAACATGTGTTTTTAAAAGTGACGGTGAAGAGAAGTTCGCTAAGATTAGAAAGATGCCCAAAGTTGGCAGCAAGATATTGTGGACCTTTTGAAAGATTAGAAAATATAGGGCCAGTTGCATACATGCTAGCATTTCCCACATCCATGATAGTGAATAATGTATTTCATGTGTCAATATTAAATAAATATGTGCCTGACCCCAACCACATAATTGATAGGATTGTGATCCAAGTGGAACATGAAGGGGATTTCTAGGTGGAAGCAGTACACATCCTAGACCATAAAGTCAAAGTGCTCAAGAAAAAATCCATAGGTATGGTAAAGGTTCAATGGAACTTCTACGGTCCTGAAGATGCAACATGGGAGCACGAAGAAAACATGCACGAGGAATACCCGCAAATTTTTGAAAATTTTGAAGAAAACATAATATAAGAATGCAAGAATCCATTTTGAGCAGCTATAGTTTCGAAACCACATTTCATATTCCTAGCCAACCTACGCTGGGGTCAATGATAAAAGAATGGTACAAACCAATGGACTAAGAGCATTGAAGGGGGTACATTCCTTGAAACAACGAGTTGAGGGGAACATGAGATTTTGGTTGGAACTACTGCTAGAGTTGTAAAATTGTAGAACCTTTATTTCTTAGTATTATGATGTAAATGTGTATATGTATATCAGCATAGTGTGCACAGAGAATAGTGCAAAATTGTAGGGGAGGGGTAATGTAACATCCCCGCTATAATCCCCAGTTTAATTAATGCTTAATGTAGATATAATGTTTGGATATCGCCAAGAGATGTAATATGGGAATTCTATTTCCGAATTTTAATAAATAAAATGTGATGCTAGATGTTGGGGGATATGAACATAGATGGGGGTTGAATTAATCCACGAGAGAGGGGAGGGTCTAAGAGAATTTCGAAGAGGGGTCCAAGGGGGAATTATCCATGTCTATTAATTCAACTCACTTCCTAAAATTACTATTGGTATAGGAACCTTCTAATTTTTTATTGAGTGTCACCAAAGGAAATCATTGAATACATATATGATGGTGGGTGTGAGAAGTCACATCCCATAGTTATTGGGAGCATGGAGGATAAGTACAATTAGATTGGGGAAGAGTTTAAGTCAAGCAAGTAAGGAGAGAAAATTCGTGTGGGCAGTTACAATATTTTTGGAAAATTAATGTTTTTGCATGAACAACAACTAGAGAGCAGAAAAGAAGAAATATGAGCTGGAGAAACCATGGAGGGTGAGTTCTATAGCATATTTGGAGAATAAGAATGAAGATCCAAGATTTCAGGTCTAAAGAGTGAACTCCTATGTGATTTTCATTATAAAAATAAGTGATTTTTGTTGTTTTCTTGGCAATTTTCATATTAGTGAGCTCCCTTGAGTTTCCTAGAAGAGAGATTCCTAGTTACATGTGCCAGAGAGACCCTGATAAAGAAATGGGACACCTGATGGACCGAGAGTAGTGAAGGGGTACAATCCTTAGGTTGGGAAGGTTGAGAGAAAGATAGTTGGTGAAAATCGAGAGAGTCAGTGGAAAATTTGGATAGTTGTAGGAGAATGCCAATGGGTTGTGCGATTTTATGAGATATGGGTGGATAGATAGAGACCACCCTCTTTTGTGGATTTCTAGCCCTATCTCGAGGGTGACTTGTTGTTGAGATTTGGAACAACAAGTCTATGGTTGGGTGAAACGTCCATCCCAAGCAACTGGTTGCACAATTGTTTTTAAAATATAAGTTTTTTGTCTTGTTTTTGTCTTGTTTTATGAATTTTATTGTTATGTATTAACTCTATGTTTGAGAAAAAAAAATTGCGCGCGCACAACAACCTACCAATTTTCTTCTCTTATCGTCTCTTTAAGAAAAGAAATTTCCCCCCCTCAAAATCTTCCTACCGAAACCCTCACACTCTCTCCTTCACGCAGATGGATAAGAACAAGTTCTCCTCACAGTCTCTTGCTTTATCCTTTCTAGTTTCTTCCTAGATCACTTTGACCCTTTGAGCCTCATTTCAACGAGTTCCTTCCTCCTGTGTCGATAAATACTATACCAGAAAACATGTCCTTTTTTCCACCTACACATTGGCGTGCTAGTCATTTCTTCGTCAATACATAGGTTGCTTTCCTATGAACTTCGCCTATACGACGATGTGCTTATGCTAAACCTTACCAACACACGTCCTTATCACCAATGAAATTCACGGGATGAACACCGACACATTGGTAATGTTCACACGATTACCTTCACCATGTGCACTCCTTTAACCGGCTAACTTCCTTCCACTTTCGTCGATGCATCACATATCGAAAACATCTCTCCCTTTCACCTTGATACATTGCACATCGACAAGGTCTGTGTCTCTCTAGTTGATGCACTATTTGTTTCCCTCTTCTATACCTGATGCGTTAGTGGAAGGATATCGACCCCTCGTCGATGCTAAGTGAATCAATGATGATCTTATTTCACACACTGATGCTAACCTGGTCAGCAAGACATGCCTTTGTCTTGAGGCTTATCTCATCCTCCTCCAGCTTAGAACTTTCCTACTGCACCCTTCAGTTAGTCTCCTAACATTTCCAGTGACTAATATCTCCACACCTAATTAGACAACTGGTCACTGATTTCCTATCTCTCTTAACACACTTCATATTCCAATCGTAATTAATTTTTTTGTGTCACCAGTAGCCTTCATCATGCACATCATACTAACTTGTTTATTTTTTGATCCTTGATTTTATGACTAAATCTTGATTTTGAAAGTGTCGTCTAGCATTAGATGGGTTAAACACAACATCTATTGGTCTTGTGTTGGCTCTAAAATGTATCTTGAAGGAAAATCGATCACCTCAGCTCTGTGATTATGTTAAGTGCCTCAAACATCAATTTTCCATTTTCACGAACTTATATTTCTATGCCCCTGACAGATTGCCTCAGTTTCAATGAATGAACTAAGATCATGTATATCACATATGGAACATAAACTAACAAAACTGAATTTTGGCGAAGCAGTAGTGAGAACGGGGTTTGAAATTTCATTAAAAAATGTCCTTGCTCAAAATTTTGGGTACTGGTAAAAGTGGATTTGTCACTCCTTAAATAGGCTAGTTGTATGAATTATGCAATTACAATTCCAATGCAATTGACGAAATCAAAATCCGAGGTCCAGAAGTGCCAAAACGATCACCATGGATTTCCCGCCAAGTAAGCCTCATTAACTGTGGTCTTCATTAAACATGGATCCACTTAAATTATTGAATAAAATGTTCAATTGAATTTATAGAATCATCTCTCTGTTCTCTCCACATTGAAAAAAATGACACCTCAATCAAACATTGTAAGAGAAAGTTATGGACTTTTGAACTCAAGCTATTGTTGTTTCTTTCTGGTAAAAGGACACGTATAAATTTTTCGATTTGTCTTCCTTCATACCGGAGGAGTTATTTTGATGATGTTCGATTCGCACTAGAGGAGTTCCTTTGATGGGATCCATCTCATATTGGAGGAGTTCCCACAAACTCCTCTAAAATTTCGTTTAAAGTGTTTCGAAAGCACCAAAGGAATTCATTTAAAGTGCTCTAAAAGTGAAGGAAGAGTTCCCACGAAATCCTCCAAAAGATGTTTAAAATTCCTCCAAAAATTTGTTGAAAATTCCTCCAAAAGTTAGTTCAAATTTCTCCGAAAATTTCCTTCAAATTCCTTCGAAACGATCAGAGGAGTTCCCTCAAAATCCTCTGAAACCATCGAAGGAGTTAAATCAATCTCCTTTGAAACCATCAGAGGAGTTTCCTCAAACTCTTCCTAAACCATCGGAGGAGTTCCCATCATATCCTCTGAAATTTCAAAGGAGTTCCCATTGACTCCTCTTAAACCTACAAAACTTCCTTTAGTAATTAGGCCATAACATTCCCATTGACTCCTTCGAAACCTACAAAAATTCATTTAGTAATTTGGCCATAACGTTTGAATCAGGTGTCCATTTTATGCATTATTTATACCATTGGAAAGGTATTTTCAATATATACAACTTTATAATTATATGATTTGAGAAATTCCTCACATATTGTATACATATTATGGGATTAATATCTAACACCTTGTTAACAACCCCAAAGAACAAGACACTTCAATCAAGGGCAGAGGAACCAAGAACCAAACTCGGGGAAGCACATATGAACTCTCACTTAGTTAATTTGTTAGTTCTATAGTTTCAAATGTGTATTTATAATAGTGTATTTTTAAGGATATTATTTGATCACTCATCCATTGCATGTTGAATGGTGTAATGTGTTAGCACTCTTTCTGTCTTTGGAATTTTCAAAGAAAACGTTTCACTACGGGAACTTCCGATAGCGCCTCCATTAAATTTTGGCAAGGGATGATCGAGATTCACATTTTTGATCAAATTTTATAAAAATTTGGGTGCAATCTTAGTTTTATCAAGGCTAGGGTTTATTTTGGCCAAAATATAAAATTCTTTCTTCCCTCGGGAATATCAGGGTTCTAATTTTGTGCAAGGTCATGAATAAAATAGATCCTGAGCCTAAAAACATGTGTAAAGTGTGTGCTCAGGTAGATATTTAGATTCCAAGAGGAACGCCTGAAAGTGCACAAGTGGAAAGAACAAGCGTCCACAAGGGCATCTATGGGGAAAGTCCAAGTGCCAGATCGCCCAAGTGGTAAACCCCTGATTCTCTGTGCCCTATTTGAAACCCTCAGAGAATGCAAAGTATGCAATCAAGGAACAACTTGTTGTTGAAATGATGTTTGCAATATTATGGACATGGTTATTAACATCATGGGTAATTTTTAGAACCTTAGAGTATGGAATGAAGTTTCGACCTTCACTGATTGGGAAAGGTGACAGTGTTTTTTCACAATCTGTTTCAAATATACCATTAATGTTGTCTTTTCCAAGTTCCCTATCTGAAAGAGATCATGCCCAAGTGTTGGAGCAAGCATATCCACGATGGTGTTAAGAGAACAAAAGTTCATGATTCTGAAATGTTAAACAACAAAATGAATAAGGTTGTCACCACAAGTGCCAGTTTATATCCCAAGTAAAATGTTCAATGTCCAAGCATCACACGAAAGTACCATGAAGCTGGAGTGACAAGTGTTTTCATGAAGACTGTCCATACAAGAAATTGAAGTGCCAAGCACCATGAACCTCAATGCATACATCCACGTGAGTGCTTGCCCATGTTAATACAACAATCAAGCAATGATAGTAATTATAGTTCTCTGAGCTATTATCTAGGAACACCATAATGGTGCAACGCTTGTCATCATGGTTATGAAGGTTCTAAAAAGCAATTGGCTACAAAACAAGGTTGGATAAATTCGAGCATCAAAATTTGGACTTACAAACCCTTATCAATTTGGCCCAGAATAGTTGCAATAAGGATTTATAGGGAACTTTTTATGGAATTCTCCATGTCAAAGAGAAGAGTTGGAACACAAATGGAAAATCATATAGTAGTTATAGGTTTGTAAGATAATTGATGATTGGAGGAAAAATATTCGACAAATGTGCATAGAGGGAAAGAGGATCATAATAAATTCCAGGTTTCAAGCAATTAGTTAAGCAATTGATCCACACTTCCAGGACAGTTCTTGATATGAAGGAGAAAAATGAGCAGACACTTGAATATTCATTTCCAACATTCCAAGATATGAAGACAACAAATGTATTGATGGTAGGGCATTCAGTTAAAATGTGGTCATTCGAAGTCTCCTCTAATGTTTATCAAATCATCATTTCCAGATTTCAAGAATGAAAGTTAGCAGTTGAATATTTTCAGGCATCAAATTCAACAATGCCAAGACACTTGGTAGCATAGGGATTATTTCCAGCAGGGCATTTGACAAGCAATTCCATATTCAAAGGGATTGGTAGAAGTTGGCATTCAATTTTTTAGGAAGAGGATTATCCCAAATCCAAGCAGAATAACAACAACAACAATCAAGATTGATTCAAAGGCATGTGGCAGTCAAAGGTCAACACTTGTCATCAGTTGAACATGTTTTGGGAATCAAAATCAACAGAACCACATATCAAGCAAAAAATCTTTCCAAATCCAGGGGGATTTGTTTGCAACCTTTAACAATTCGAGAAATTTCTTGCAACAATTTTATTGTTATTTATGCTAAATTTTTATTTCCTAGAAGTCAAGAGGATGTATTTTCTTATTTAAGTCATAATATGTAATAATTCAAGGAAAAAGGGATCTCGTGAAGACCCAAGAGGTCTGAGAGAGAGTTTCGAAGATTCAAGAAGGGTTGAAAGGGAGCTGTAGATTATGTAAGGTCTGTGTTATATTTTAGACCTGTCTTATTTCTATGTCAAAGAACTTCAGTTGATAAATAAATCTTTTGATTAGTTAGTCATTCCATTTCTGTGTTATCATATTTTATTAAATTTATTCTATTAGATGTGTGATTACTGAAGATATTGTAGTAAGGATTACTACAATAGATGCCATAAGAAAAAAATTAATTCATTTTGTAATGTTTGGAAAGAATTTCTAAGCTATTACATGTTCTTCCTATAGTTATACCAAAAGCAAGTTGCTTTGGTCTAACCTACAATTGTGTTTTTCTTGAATTATTCATTCACAACTATTCAATTTAAGAACATATCTATGCCTTATTTATCCTGACTTTTCTATCATAGAATGTTAGGTTAAGGTCATTATATTTAATGGTCTCCATACCCAATGAATTCATTGCCTTCTTGTTGAACATATCACTCTCAAATTTCCTAAAAACCCAACCCACTTAATTTGATTCTAAGATGTGCTAGGCTTGTTCCTAAAGAAGTCTAGGAACAACTTCTAGCACTAACATAATGTACCAA
>JASDQU010790213.1:69222-80037 GCA_032191745.1 Picea mariana | reverse complement strand
TCGGGTCCAAAAGATATCATGTTTACGAGATTACTCCAGCTGACTGGAGTATTACACAGCCTACCATAGAGGACCTCGAAGGGACTCATCTTTAGGGATGCTTGGTAGCCGTTGTTGTAGGCGAATTCTACCAGTGGCAGGTAGTCTTCCCATTTCTTGGGTCGATGCATTACATGCATCCTTAACATGTCTTCTAATATTTGATTCACTCTTTCTATCTGTACATTGGTTTGAGGGTGATAGGCGGTGCTAAACAACAACTTGGTCTCTAAACCAGCCATCAGTGATTTCCAAAAGTTGGAAGTAAATTTCGTGTCTCTGTTAGACACGATCTCTTTTGGCATACCATGCAGTCTGAATATCTCTTTCATGAATACCTGGGCGATATCGATTGCCTTGCAGGTCGACTTGAGGGGGATGAAGTGAGCAGACTTGCTCAATTTATCCACCACCACCATAATGACATTATTTTGTTTGGTTGAGGTTGGTAATCCAGTGATGAAATCCATGGAGATGGTTTCCCATTTCCATTCTGGGATTGGTAAAGGTTGCAATAATCCTGCTCGGTGTCGATGTTCTGCTTTAACCTGTTGGTACTCTATGCATTTGGCTAGGTACTCGGCTATGTCTTTCTTCAATCCAGGCCAATAAAATTGTTTCCTGGTGGAAGTGACCATTTTCTGGTATACTGGATGACCCGAGTAGGGTCTTTTATGTAGTTCATCAATAATGAACCTCTTTAAATCGTCACATGCTGGAATACAAAATATGTTTATGTAAGTGAGAAGGCCTCCTTCGGTCATATGATAGCCTTCATATTTTACTTCGGCGGGTTCTTGCTATAGGTACATGGTCACTGTCTGAATGAAGGGATCTGTTTCTTGTGCATTTATTATTCTTTCCTTGACATCTGTCTCGCAGGTGCTCATTGCTGCCAGGTGAATTGTTTTCATGCTTCATCTAAGGGCATCGGCAACCCTATTTTCTTTTCCTTTAATGTGTTTGATTTCGAAATCAAATTCGCTAAGGAGGGCCATCCATCTAGCCTATCTGGCGTTGAGCTTTGGTTGATCAAACAGGTATCGCAATCCATAGTGATCTATCATAAGTACAAATTTTCTTCCAAGGAGGTAATGCCTCCACATTTTCAAGGCATGCACTATGGCAGCCAGTTCTAGATCATGGGTCACATATTTGACTTCTTGCTCGTTCAATTTTTGGGATTCATAGCAAATCACACTTCTTTTCTGCATAAGGACTCCTCTGAGCCCTTCCTTACATGCATCTGTGCACACGAGGAAGTCAGTTTCTGGGTCGGCAATTTTCAGCATGGGTGCATGGGTCAGTAGATGTTTCAGGGTTTGAAATCTTTCTTCACATTTCTGCATCCACAGGAATTTTGTCCCCTTCTTCTGGAGGGCAGTGATTGGACAACCAATCTTGGAGAATCCTTCTATAAATATCCTGTAATATCCTTCTAATCCCATAAAGGATCAGATATCTGAAACATCCCTTGGGGTAGGCCATTCCATGATAGACCTGATTTTGTCAGGGTCCACTGCTACCCCTTCTTCGGACAGAACATGACCCAAGTAATGTATTTGCTTCTGGAACAAGTCAGATTTGTTGAATTTAGCATAGAGTTGATGCTCTCTGAGTACTTGCAGCACAAGCCTAAGATCTTCTTCATGCTCTTCTCTATTCTTAGAGTAAATTAATATGTCATCAATAAAAACTAGCACAAATTTATCTAGAATTTTACTAAGTACATTGTTCATCAAGCACATAAAAGTGGCAAGGGCATTGGTCAACCCAAATGGCACTACCACGAACTCATAGTGACCATACCTCATCCGGAAGGTAGTTTTATGGATGTCTTCACCCTTGATTCGGACTTGATGGTATCCGAATCTCAAGTCGATCTTTGAGAAAATAGACGCGCCTCCCAATTGATCGAACAGATCATCGATCCTGGGCAAGGGGTACTTGTTCTTTATGGTTATCTTATTGAGTTGTCTATAATCTATACACAGTCTAAGGGTGTCATCCTTCTTTTTCACAAATAGGACCAGCGCTCCCCATGGAGACACTCCAGGTTCCTTCTCGTGCAGGGTTACTAAGGCCTTGTGCCTTTACATCCTCTTTCCAGGTTCTTGATGGGATTTTCAATGACGGTATCTCTCTGAGGAGGTTTACCCACTATCTGAGGTAGATAAGGGTATCTCTCTCTTGAGAACCATACATGAAGTCTGAATTAGATCGGTATGCATATAAATAGAGATTTATGAAAACATAAGCCATACGTAGTCCTTCCATTATAAACATGCAACTACCAGTACTAATCAAAACACCGTACAGACATTCTTGCACTGAAATCATTCACAATTTCCCAGCTTATGAACATAAATGTCAGAGTATATATATATTTCAAGATGCCAGAGATAAAACACTTATCAAAAAACACCAGAGGTGATGCAACTACTGAGAAGGGTGCTTGTTTCCACCCAACCATAGGCTCAGCGACTCCCAACGGATTTACCACTAGCCACCCCCAAGCTAAGACCACGATACTGCAAGACTGCATCTATGTCTTCCAGTGACCAAGAACGAAGGTTACTCTCCTTCTTCCCGCTATCACTCACTCTGCATATTTTTCTATAGTTCTTCCTCCCTCGCGTCTCCCGTTATCGCACACTCCTCCTACCTTTTTCCTTTCCCGCGAGGTTGTGTGTGGCATGATCTCCCTCGGGATGGTCAGGTGTCAGGACTCCACGGATGGGTGGTTTTACCCCCATCCCTCATTACGCATGAGGAGCCATCCACCTACCAACCTGCAAGCAATTAATTTCGGGCTAGCGAGCTGCTCTTGGTTCTCCAGGCCAGTGAAGACCAAATACGGTATTGGTTTTCGGTGGAAGTTAACGCCACCATTCCAGGTGCCTTCCACCACCTTTATCCAGCCATTGTGGTCTCTTTTTTATCATATTCCCCTCTCAGCAGTCCTGCAATATATATTCATAATATTATTCACATTCATCGACCTTTTTCACAGGGTCTATTCACATTACACAGTCACATTTTTGAGTTTGCCACAATACTGGGCCAGTATAGTTATTTCTACAGACTAGGGGAAACATGGTGTTACAATTGCCTCCCCCTTAAAGGAACATCGTCCTCGATGTTCTATCTATCAACATGACCTGCATGTAAAGATGTAAACAAAATCGGATATGTCTATTTTATGGCATCCTCCATTTCCCATGTAGCCTCATCTAGGCAAAAATGTTTCCACTGCACCTTGACCTGTGCAATGGTTCGGTTCCAGAGCGGGGTTTCCTTTCTATCCAGTATGCATTGGGGTTCTGGTAGAAATTCTCCCTCTAGTTCCACCTGAATCACAGACCAATCAATTATATGATTAGCATCATGTACATATTCCTTCAATAATGAACATGGAAAACATTATGTGCTTTGACTGTGGGAGGAAGTGTTAGTCGATAGGCTACAGGTCCCACTCTATCTAGAACCTTAAAGGGTCCACAATGCTGAGTTGCCAACTTGGCACAAGCTCCCATTTTCAGGGAACTCTTCCTTGGCCTAACTCTGAGATATACATGGTCTTTCGTTTTGAACTCTCTTGGAGTTCTCTTTTGGTCGGCATAACTTTTTTGTCGGTTCTGAGCAACCTTCAAATTTTGTTTTATCTGAGTCACTTGTTGTTCCATTTCTTTTAACATGTCAAGTCCAAAAGATATCTTGTTTACAGGATTACTCCAGCTGACTAAAGTATTACACAGCCTACCATAGAGGACCTCGAAGGGACTCATCTTTAGGGATGCTTGGTAGCCGTTGTTGTAGGCGAATTCTACCAGTGGCAAGTAGTCTTCCCATTTCTTGGGTCGATGCATTACATGCATCCTTAACATGTCTTCTAATATTTTATTCACTCTTTCTATCTGTCCGTCAGTTTGAGGGTGATAGGCGGTGCTAAAAAACAACTTGGTCTCTAAACCATCCATGAGTGATTTCCAAAAGTTGGAAGTAAGTTTTGTGTCTCTGTCAGACGATCTCTTTCGGCATACCATGCAGTCTGAATATCTCTTTCATGAATACCTGGGCGATATCGATTTCCTTGCAAGTCAACTTGACAGGGATGAAGTGAGCAGACTTGCTCAATTTATCCACCACCACCATAATGGTGTCATTTTGTTTAGTTGAGGTTGGTAATCCAGTTATGAAATCCATGGAGATGGTTTCCCATTTCCATTCTGGGATTGGTAAAGGTTGCAATAATCCTGCTGGGTGTCGATGTTCTGCTTTAACCTGTTGGCACTCTATGCATTTGGCTAGGTAATCGGCTATGTCTTTCTTTAATCCAGGCCAATAAATTTTTTCCTGGTGGCGGTGACGATTTTCTGGTATCCTGGATGACCCGAGTAGGGTCTTTTATGTAGTTCATCCATAATGAACCTCTTCAAGTCGTCACACGCTGGAATACAAAATCTATTTCTGTAAGTGAGCAGACCTCCTTCGGTCATCTGATAGCCTTCATATTTTACTACGGTGGGTTCTTGCTCCAAGTACATGGTCACGGTTTGAACGAAGGGATCTGTTTCTTGTGCATTTTTTATTCTTTCCTTGACATCTGTCTCGCAGGTGCTCACTGCTGCCAGGTGAATTGTTTTCATGCTTCTGCTAAGGTCATCGGCAACCCTATTTTCTTTTCCTTTAATGTGTTTGATTTCGAAATCAAATTCGCTAAGGAGGGTCATCCATCTAGCCTATCTAGCATTGAGCTTTGGTTGATCAAACAGGTATCGCAATCCACAGTGATCTGTCGTAAGTACAAATTTTCTTTCCAGGAGGTAATGCCTCCACATTTTCAAGGCATGCACTATGGTAGCCAGTTCTAGATCATGGGTCACATAGTTGACTTCATGCTCGTTCAATTTTCAGGATTCATAGCAGATCACACTTCCTTTCTGCATAAGGACTCCTCCGAGCCCTTCCTTACAGGCATCTGTGCACATGAGGAAGTCAGTTTTTGGGTTGGCAATTTTCAGCACAGGTGCATGGGTCAGTAGATGTTTCAGGGTTTGAAATCTTTCTTCACATTTCTGCGTCCACAAGAATTTTGTCCCCTTCTTCTGGAGGGCAGTGATTGGACAACCAATCTTGGAGAATCCTTCTATAAATCTCCTGTAATATCCTACTAATACCATAAAGGATCTGATATCCGAAACATCCCTTGGGGTAGGCCATTCCATGATAGACCTGATTTTGTCAGGGTCCACTGCTACCCCTTCTTCGGACAGAACATGACCCAAGTAATGTATTTGCTTCTGGAAAAAGTCACATTTGCTGAATTTAGCATAGAGCTGATGCTCTCTGAGTACTTGCAGCACAAGCCTAAGATGTTCTTCATGCTCTTCTCTATTCTTAGAGTAAATTAATATGTCATCAATAAAAACTAGCACAAATTTATCTAGAAATTTACTTAGTACATTGTTCATCAAGCACATAAAAGTGGCAGGGGCATTGGTCAACCCAAATGGCACTACCACGAACTCATAGTGACCATACCTCGTCCAGAAGGTAGTTTTATGGATGTCTTCACCCTTCATTCGGACTTGATGGTATCCCGATCTCAAGTCGATCTTTGAGAAAATAGATGTGCCTCCCAATTGATCGAACAGATCATCGATCCTGGGCAAGGGGTACTTGTTCTTTATGGTTACCTTATTGAGTTGTTTATAATCTATACACAGTCTAAGGGTGTCATCCTTATTTTTCACAAATAGGACCGGCGCTCCCCATGGAGACATGGAATCTGTTCTGGTAGTCCTTGGGTAGCCCATTGATGAAGTGTTGCACCTTTGCCTTTTCTGCTTTTATATAATGTACATATCTCAACAAGTCGAGGAATTTGTTGACATATTCCTTTATAGGGAGTTGCCCCAGTTTGAGTTCATAAAACTCTTTTGTCTTCTCGTCGAAATATTTTTCTGACAAATACTTCTTCCAGAAGTATTTCTCAAACTGTTTCCAGTACAGATTCTCTTCGTGAACCCCTTTCACATTCTTAAGATCTTCCCACCAAATGGAAGCCTTTCCATTCAGATTGAAGGTGGCTACTAGGGCCTTCAAATTTTCTGAGAAATCATGGACCCTTAAATATTTCTTTAGTCCAAGCAGCCAAGCCTCTGCTTCCTCTCCCTTCTTTATCTCACCATCGAAGGAGGGTGGTTTGGCCTTTCTGAATTCCTCAAATTTATGACCCTTGGAAGTCTTTTGCTTCTTCTGTTTTCTTCGAGAATAGGAACTGGTTCCACTGCTGGAAGAGTCTTCTGAATCGCCAGCTTCCTTCTAAGAGGAATCGCTCGGTACTGGTCCCTTACCTCTGGGGTGGACCTTTTTCGAGGTGCTCCTCTCAGTGTGGCCACTGACATGACCATGTTTCTGACTTTTAGGTTCATGTCTTCTTTTCTTGTTCTTTAATCATCCTTTCATTGTTGGCCTTGCATATTTGCAACTCAACCATGAGACTCCTCACAGTCTCAGCTAGGTCTAGAGGGGTCCTTATTTCCCTTCTTTCGTCAGACTCTTCGTCTCTATTGTGGGAGCCCTCTCCCACCTCTTGATGAGTCACCATTCTCTACGTCTGTAAATTCCTGTGGCTGATCGCTCGCTTGGGTGCAAAAGACAAACGTTGGTTGTTAGTCAATAGTTAGATACATCTTTATAACCCGCGCAAAATTTCATAATTCTTTCACATGCATACACAGTCAGGTTCTTATTTTTAAGCTTTGATCCTTTGAATAAAAAAGGGTTTAAGATAGAGGGTTACTCCTCTTAGGAGTGTTCTGAATGGAGCTTCTGCGCAACTTGTTTATGAGCCCAAGCAGGCCGAGTGTTGCAACCATGCTCTGATACCAATTTGTCACATACCCACTACGGAATTTAAAACTTTTCGCACCTTCTCTTCTTTTCTCTGAAGAATAGAATTCCCAAGTCCCTACGGGACCCGATACAGACACTGACATCCCTTAACCACACTCATTTGATCCACGGTTATGGCCACAGGCCTAACCAGTATGGTGTCCTTTGGCTCTTCGCGACACGGCGCTACCAAAGCATCGAGTTTTTTTACTCTGATAAACCCCGAAAGTCAGCGATGGTTTGACTTCCTTTTCGCACTTCTAGCATCTCGCCACCTCGTGAGTTGGGGCATCGAACCTTCGTGATCCTACCTCGCGAACCTCCGAGACGCGAAAGTCAGCGAGGGTTTGACTTCCTTCTTGCACTTCTCACATCTCGCCACCTCGCGAGTTGGGGTGTCAAACCTTCGTGCTCCTACCTTGCGAACCTCAAAGATGCAAAAGTTAGTGAGGGTTTGACTTCCTTCTCGCATTTCTCGCATCTCACCACCTCACGAGTTGGGGTGTCGAACCTTCATGCTCCTACCCCGCGAACCTCCGAGACGTGAAAGTCAGCGAGGGTTTGACTTCCTTCTCCCACTTCTCACATCTCGCCACCTCACGAGTTGGGGCATCGAACCTTCATGCTCCTACCCCGCGAACCTCTGAGACGCGAGAAGTCAACAGATTGTTGACTCCTCCCCAGGTGACGCATGTCCACCCGTCAGCCACACGGGCCCCACCTGATGGATGTACCACGTGTTATCATGAGCCTCGACTCTCGGCACTTCGCAACTTCGTGGATTGAAGCACCCAACCCTTGCGCTCTCTTCTTGCGAAACCGTGAGACGTGAGATCCCAAACTCGGATCTCTTCCGGACTGCACCAACCCTAACCACCTTGCAACTCTGCAAGATCCAACGATTATTGGTTGTTCGCCACTTCTATCTCGAAGTGTCTCTGTCGTTTGTTTCTTCTCTCTTCTATGCGCATCTGGACGTACATTTTCGACGAACCAGATCTATTTCCCTCCAGCTAATCTAACGGCAGTTGTAGCTCTTCGTTGAGCATGCACTTCTCTTTCTTCTCCTTGGAAGATTTCTTAAGTATCAAAGGTTTTGGCCTTTGCTTCTCCTCTGCGACCTTCGTAGCTATGGCTCCATGCACAAAACGGCACTATCCCTCCCGGACTTCTCTACTCTTGAGCCGTGAAAGGTTTCCTCGACCTCTGTGAATTCCTACAGGGTCTGTGCATCTGACCAGGTGCTATCTGTTCTGAGCTTCGTCAACTATGGGGGACTTGGGAGATTTGCGCTCTTTCTCCTGGGTTTGACTCTTTTAATTGTCTTCATCACATCTATTTCTCTCCTTTGTCATGTCTAGGACTTGAGTGGGTCTCGATCTCTACTTTCTTTATAGGGAGCCTATGCATAACTGCACTACCTCTCCCGAGCTATGCCTTTAACGTTATTCGTAAAAACAAAGGGAAAGGGGTTGAGGCATTTAACGCCCCCTCTTCTCCTTCCAATCTAACGGCCATGAATGACTGCAGATCTTCCAACAGGATCTCGCCCATCAAATGATACTTATCCCTACACAGCCATCTCAGGATTTCAAGATTGTTGTTCCTTCTCGTGTAGGGTTACTAAGGCCTTGCGCCTTCACATCCTCTTTCCAGGTTCTTGATGGGCTTTTCAAGGAGGGTATCTCTCTGGGGAGGTTTACCCAGTGTATTATCTGAGGTAGATAAGGGTATCTCTCTCTCGAGAACTAGACGTGAAGTCTGAATTAGATCGGTATGCATATAAATAATGATTTATGAAAACATAAGCCCTACGAAGTCCTTCCATTATAAACATGCAACTACCAGTATTGATCAAAACACCATATAGACATTCTTGCACTGAAATCATTCACAATTTCCCAGCTTATGAACATAAATGTCAGAGTATATATATATATCAAGATGCCAGAGATAAAACACTTATCAGAAAAACACCAGAGGTGATGCAACTGCTGAGAGAGGTGCTCGTTTCCACCCAACCGTAGGCTCAGCGACTCCCAACGGATTTGCCACTAGCCACCCCCAAGCTAAGACCACAATACTGCGAGATTGTGTCTCTATCTGCTAGTGACCGAGAATGAAGGTTACTCTCCTTCTTCCCGCTATCACTCACTCTGCATATTTTTTCAGATTTCTTCCTCCCTCGCGTCTCCCGTTATCGCACACTCCTCCTGCCTTTTTCCTTTCCGGAGAAATTGCATGTGGCATGATCTCCCTCATGGTGTTCAGGTGTCAGGACTCCATGGATGGGTGGTTTTACCCCCATCCCTCATTACGCATGAGGATCCATCCACCTACCAACCTGCGAGCAATTAATTTTGGGCCAGCGAGCCGCTCTTGGTTCTTTGGGCCAGTGAAGACCAAATACGGTATTAGTTTTAGGTGGAATTTAACGCCACCATTCCCGATGCCTTCCACCATCTTTATCTAGCCATCATGGTCTCTTTTTCAGCATATTCCCCTCTCAACAGTCCTGCAATATATATTCATAATATTATTCACATTCATCGACCTTTTTCACAAGGTCTATTCACATTACACATTCACATTTTTGAGTTTGCCACAATACTTGGCCAGTATAGTTATTTTTACAGACTGGGGGAAATAGGGTGTTACAATACATGTGATTCCTTTGGTTTCTTGAAATCGTGCCACCTATCCAACTGCCTCCATTACGTCTGGTCTGGATGTTTTCACATATAGTAAGCTACCAATCATTGACCTGTATTATCTTTGGTCTGTAGACTTTGAATCATCATATTTGCTCAACTTGCAACTGGTTTGCATAAGAGTGGTAACTCGTTTGTAATCTTCCATTCTGAACCTCTTTAGCATTTCTTTGATATACTTAGTTTGAGAAATAAAAATTCCTTGGTTGCTTTGACATATCTGAATACCCAGAAATAAGGATAGTTCTCCAAGTAATGACATTTCAAATTCATTTTTCATATCCTTTGCAAATTTATGGCTTAACCTGTCATTAGTACTTCCAAAAACAATATCATCAACATAAATTTCAATTAATAAAATACTACCTTGAGTTACCTTGATGTAGAGGTTGTTGTCTGTGCTTCCTTTCCATAGTTCATAGGGAGTTTTTTCATTGTTGTTTCTAAGCATTATTCTGTTTTGAATGTGAACGATTGTATGCACTGCATGTGTCCAAAAAATATCTGTCAATTTGGAATCCATTAGCATTGTTCGAGCCATTTCCTATGTAATTATCATCCATTATGATAATGTTTCTTTGTCTCTGAACCACTCTTTGAAACAATCTATGAATCTATTCTCTTGTCCACTGCAATAAATCTGTCCAAACCTGCTAAGTATTCTTACGAATCCATCGTTGTCCATATTGTCCAAGACTCTACTTGCACAATTGTCCATAATGTTGACCCATTTATCACTATACTATCATGAAGTCTTGATTAATCTATCAAATTGTACTTCTGCTAACTGACTTCTCTGGATCTGTCTTCTCAAACTCTACAAGCTGCTCGAAGGATGGTTCTTTGGTCTGTCACAGCTATCACATAGACTCCCCATGTCTAATATTCATATTACTTGGGTTTCTCTAAGCCACATGACTCGAAACAATTCCTTCTCTGATATGTATTCATCATCATATTCATTGATAGATTCATCATCATATTCATTGGAATATTCATCATCTCTCTGAGCTCTGACTTCTTTCTTTCTGTCTATGGATTCATCTTTCACTACAATGCCTGAAAGTAGAATCTCTTGAACTTGTTCCTTATTTACCTGTCCTTCTTTTCTTTCAGTTATTTTCCAAACCTTTCTGTATCTGACATCTTTCTTTTTCTCTATAGA
>JASDQU010790212.1:105715-118962 GCA_032191745.1 Picea mariana | reverse complement strand
GGCCGTATGACCTGTACAGTCATCCTGCCACGTGGAACTATACGGACTGTACAGTCATCCCCTTTTTTTTGCCTGTTTGGGTTTTCGGACAGAACGTGATACCTTTCTCATACGGAGCCCGTTTGACGAAGTAAATATATGGTCAGAATCAGGAAGACGAGATGGACGTAATGGCACTGGTTTTGTTGGATTCCGAGCACTTTCATTTTTTAGCCTTTTTTAGCCCTGTCAGGCTTCTGGATCCGATTATGGATCAATAAGCCTTGAGTATTCCATCTGCACCATTCACCAAGCCATCCTATGAATCATAATTGCAGGAATATATTTCAACTAGCATGTCTATTTTTAGGACAAGTTGCAAAGGCAAAGTGGTTATATGTTGATGGCATGGTGCATTGCCATGGTTGTCTTCTTCAAGGTCAATTGAATTGATGATGATATCATCGCCAGGCATGAGCGATAGCATGTACCTGTTATGCATTGCAACATCCCTATTCTTGTAGAACATGTAAGGGAAGGTTGAGCCTGTTGGTGCAGGTCGCATGCACCTTAAATTGATATATGTTAAGTCATTACATGGTTGGTTGTTTGTCTGCATTCTATTCAGAATTGCAATAAATGTTTCATTTGTCTGGCGCATTGTAGCATGTAATTCAAAGCATTTTATATTGTCTTTCAAAAAATCATGAGTCATTGTTTACATATTGATCGTAGGTTGTTCAAATATCAGAGAATCTTGGATGGGCTGCGCCTGGTAAAGATCTCCACAGAATATCATGTCAATGTCCCCAAATTATTTGGTGTGCACATGTTTTATGTTTCTCGGTTGATTGTCAATGGAATATAAGAAGCGACTTCCAATTAAAGATGAATCATCTATGAAGACAAGTTGTAGTTCATCAAAAATATTAGACAAGGTATCTAACATTTCCTTGTTGAGTGGAAGAAAATGTGACTTGTTATAAGGCATTAAAAATGCAGAGTGGATTGTTGTTCCACCTGCATTATATGCATCTTTTCCTGTATATGCAACTATCAGTCCCTTTGGTTTCATAGGGTCAGTCGAATTGTTTGAATCATACATTCCTATAAGTATTTGGAATAGTTCTTTCATTGTGAATGTATTGCATGTTCTTGCCCCACCTGTAAGGAACAAGTGCACAGGAGTGTGCATGTTTAAGCGTTTCTTAATTGCAATGTCTTTTAGGATTGCTTGTTGTTCTCGATTCAACAATCGTCTATCTCTGTAGTATTCATTATTTTCAATAAAGAAAGGATGTTTTGTGACTTGAAAGACAAGATTGATATGTTTTTCAATGGTGGTTACTCGAGGACAAGGAAAATATGCTTGCAAGTTGTAAGACTCACAGAAAGTTCTAGTTGTTTTATGGTTTATTAACGTCTCATCAACATTGTTAGGGTTTTCTAGTTCATGAACTGCACTTTCTAAATCACCCCATGTTGGATTGACATTGTATGTAAATCTAGATTCATTGGTTTGTACTGTAGTCTCATAAGCAATATATGCAACTTCCCATGTAGGGAAGTTATGTTTTAATTTGTTTTCATTTTGATCAAAAGGATCATACAACAATAGTTTTTCTCTACAATAGTTTTCATAGTCGATATGTTTTCTGTATTTGACAAAGAATATTACATTTGGTTTTTTTCTTTTTGATATGGGTGCACCATTTTTTTTGTAATGTGATACGAACTCTGCAAGACAGATATGATTAATAGGAGATGGATGCTGGAGGTAACAATCAATAATAGAGCGACATATCACGTCCTTTGAGTCATCAGGATCTTGTTCTAGCAAAGATGGTGGTTTAAGCATGAATGTGTATTTTTCAAGTGGAGATGTGTTTATGAAGACACATTTCCTTGAACTACAGTTCAGAGGCAATGAAAGTGAAATGTGGACTGCTTGTTGAGCGGACATTTGTTGAAGATTAAGTAATGTATTTCCAAGTGTATGTATCATTTGCATAGCATCAATATGACTTTTTTCATGTTCTCTGTGTATTCTTTTGAATGCACTTGTCATAGAATTTTCAACCTGTGTAATGTACAAGGTACAATATGATGTTGCAAAATATGCATTGAGGACATACTGTGCATCTGTATTTGCATCCCACATAGTTGGCATGTCCTTGGAGAAACTGTTGTTCCAAATATGTGAAAGTTTTCGTTTAAGGAAAATTGTTGGTTGTTTAAGTGTAGATTGTATTACTTGGATGTACTCATCTTCTGTTAGATTTAGTTATGCAAAGAAGTCTTTGAAGCTCATTAATTCCTTGAAGTCTCGTCATTCTAAAAATGCGAACAAATATTAATATTTATCAATGAGAACATTGTCCTCTAAACTAATTGGTTCTATGATTCTTGTTGTTCTCATTGGCGGCAAAGGGAAGTTTTATATGCAATGTGATTTTTTTTTGTTTTTTACACCTTCTTGTATGATAATGTCTATGAACTTTGGTGAGTTATGGATCCAAATGATTTGTGTTTCATGTTATGTATTTGTCCAGAAAACGCTCGATTTGTGAGTTTTTTTCATTTCCATAGACTGGTGCACCCTCTATCCATAATAGTCCGTGGTCACATTCACTCCCTTTATTCTGGAGCCCAGTCACAAACTAGTAGTCCGATATTTTTGTGAAGCACATTTCATAATGACATATCAATTGTCTCAAATCATTTATTTTATGTCTATAGTAATGAGTACATGTCACTGGGTCTTTTCTTATAAGGTAGTCACTGTCATCATTTTCCAATGTATCAGTTTGTTTTTTCCTTTTTCTGTTCCTATACAATGCAGACACCATAGCCACCAATGGATCCCAGTGATGCTCTGCACTTGTAAATGTGATGAAAAAAGTTGGAGGTCCCAATTGTCGGATCATTGCAAATATAGTTTTCTTGTTTTGTTTCAAGTAGTCAAGAGAGATGCGAATGTTTTTGAAATCTATGTATCCAATATCAGATTTTAGGATTTTTTCTAGATTTTCTTTGTACTTGACATCTCTGGCCACTAACTTTCTACCTTGTAGCTTGCCTTTTCTTATTCGCAACCACATGCAAGAGAGCACTTGCTCAATTATTATGCACATTGTTTTTAAAAAAAAAATTGTTATGTGACATGAGAAGTCACCGCTTGAATGTAGCAGTTCCCATCAAACTATTTTTTGGTAGTTGAATCGTTCTATGATGTCACTGGGACGTGGATCTCCATAGAACAGTGTTGGGAAGTTCATTTCCCCAACAAATTTTTTCTTGAATATTCCAAGTGGACATTTCCCTTCAGCAGGTGCAATTTTGATAATCTTGTATTGCAAGTCATGAATGCGTTGTGAATCAGTGAATGCATGTATCAATGTTTCAGTAGGTCTTTCATTCTCTAATTCATCGCTTGTATCAAATTCACTAGTATTGTCAAAAGATTGTGTAGAGTTGTCATTTCCTTTTTCAAGAACATTGTTCCAGTTATCATTTATACAAATGTTGTGTGCTTTGTATAGGGCCCTGGAACATAATTATTTTAATGCTTTCATGACAATGTGCACACACACTTTACCTGTCTACTATGCATTATTGTATTGCAAACGTCTTTTGATAGCTACAACAATTGTCATTATCTCGCTAATGAATTGTGGCAGGGTTTTCTGCACAACATCTAGTTGGACAAGGACATTAATAATTGATCATGTTGAGCCCATCAGGGGTCGTTTATAGCCCCATGGTCTGATTTGTGCAAATGCAGAGACACAAGTCTCTCTTCAAGTTCTGTAAGTGTACTTACATCTGGTGGTGGTGTGTTACATCTTATTTGGCCAAGTGTTGGAAAGTGTGTCAATTTTCCATTTTCAAGTGATCGTTTGCATGGAAGACAAATATTGCTACTGGAAAATGTTCTATCATTTAGTGTCAAGCTGAGGTATTCTTTTTGCAAGTCAGGGGTGAAGGACTTAGTGTTTTTTGTGAAATTCAATTGCTCGCAAATCGCACATGCAATGGAAGGAATGTCTTTAATTTGTTTCATATAGATATGTTTTGCATCTCTCTTTCCTATACAAGGATGTGTAGTAAGTGTTTGTTGGTTTTCAATGCTAGCAATGCATGGTGTTCGCTCTAGGCAATGAGATGTAATTTTTCCCTGTCGGTCAGTATCATGACCATTGCGAGATATGTAGCTGCTCTTGTTTCTTTCATGTATCTGTTTTTTCAACATGTGGTAGCTTAACTTATGGTTTCCAATTGAAACTAGTTTCACTTGTTGACAAGCCATGTTGAAGGTGGAATAGACATTTGTTATGAGCATTGCCTCCTTGCCATCTNTCCTATACAAGGATGTGTAGTAAGTGTTTGTTGGTTTTCAATGCTAGTAATGCATGGTGTTCGCTCTAGGCAATGAGATGTAATTTTTCCCTGTCGGTCAGTATCATGACCATTGCGAGATATGTAGCTGCTCTTGTTTCTTTCACGTATCTGTTTTTTCAACATGTGGTAGCTTAACTTATGGTTTCCAATTGAAACTAGTTTCACTTGTTGACAAGCCATGTTGAAGGTGGAATAGACATTTGTTATGAGCATTGCCTCCTTGCCATCTCGATGGTGAAAACGGTGATGTTCTTTGTCATTGGACATGCGATGTTTGTGTTCATCAGAAAGTGCGAAAAATTGATCGTGTTGTGCACACGCAATTTTTATTAGGTTGTGATATGTGAGTTTCTGTTTCTTGGTCGAGCTCCCTTTCACCTCATTATGACCAGTTGTACAATTCAAAGGTCTAGAAGGAAGTGTATTGGTGTATTTATTTCTTTCACATATGACCTTTTTAAATTTGTGATAAGTCAGTCTACGTTTTTTGTTTAAGCTCTGTATGACATGATGACAAGTGGGATGAGTTTCATCCTGACTAGACAGCATGCGACGCTTATGCAGATTCAATTCGGGTTGGGTGGAATGGACAATGGAGCTTGAACTAGAAATATTTATTATCAAAGGCTGATAATGGATGTGTGGCGTATCTTTTTTCAATGATATGATGTCAATTGTTTGATCGTAGTTTGAATAAAGACAGTAGGAATGGACAATACCATCTAATAGGGTTGACCAGACCTGGATATTTACTCTGAATATGATAGATATCCATTGTAAACAGAATGTGCCACCCTCTACATTTCCTTTCTCATATGGCATTGCCATGTTTACAAGGTATTGTTGCCAACTTCCAATTATTGACATACTGTCTACGAGATATGGTAAAAGGTGTTGATGCAAGCAACTAAACACCTGTTGACTGCCACCTATAATTGCATTGCAAAAGGATTGCATAGTGTAAAGGCACAGTGAGTGCACATCAAACTCTATTGCTATCAAATAGAAAATTGCATTGAACATACTATATCCACAAGTAGATGTAATAGTTGTTGCTATGTGCAATCCATGGGAGTGTATATGATGCATAATTCGTTTCCAATGTGATTGAAGGTCTTTGCAGGTGAGGGGCAAGTAAATATCAGGTCCTTCAAGATATGGATAATTTTTTATAGAGTAGTGGTTCATAATGACCACTTAGAGCATTGGAATCGTGGAACAAGATGCAATATGGATCCCTAGATGCAGTTCTGTTGAATAGTAGATATCTTTTTTTTCTTGTTAATGACCAAATCCCAATTGATATATTCAACCACTTGGCCAGCCACCATATACAAAATGTATCTCCCCAAAGTCCCCTCTCATGTGCAGGTAGAGTTGCATATGCAGACAACCGCATCTTTGAAAAATATGTACTAACATCATGTATTCCATGCAATTGGCAAAGAAAATCAAATGCCAATTCATATTGATACGACTCTAATGCCTCAACATTGCCATTTTCTAAACAAGAAAATAAATGATCTATCAATCCATTACGTAACTCGGTCGAGGAATAACAAGAATGAAATAGAACTTGAAATGCATTGAAGAGGCAGTCTGCCACAATATACGTGAATGCATCTAATCCAAAAATCTCATTGTTATGCAATACCTGGTCGATGTTGTCATGTGCAATGGAGTATGTATCTATTTGATAACAATCAACATCTATTACTTGCATCATCTTTTAATTTGTGATTTTCAAGATGTTTCTTAGCTATAAGTTCAAAACAGCATACCAATTTCATTATGTATCCTTCAACCTTCTTCGTTTCAGATTCAATGCTTCGCAGTTGCTATAACATATGACAAACAAACAAATCTATAGTGAACGTTGAACCATATAGAAGAGATAATGAAAATCAAAGAACACTATAAATTTTCTCTGTATAAACACTGATTATTTAAGACATATAATTTTTGAACTTATTTTAGGTGTGCATCTTATAAGTGTTTCGGTAGCCATTGTATATAGCTTTACAATCATATTCGTAATTTATTTTCATCCCCACTCTTCAGAAATCAACACTAAACATATCTAAAACGACTTGTTGATGTCTCCCACTCAGAAAACTCACATAGATGGTCCGTGGGATAAACAAAAGAGGAAGAACTAGGCATTATGGACTTTTACAGCAGGAACAGAACTAGCACATAGCACAACTTCTTAAGGTTTCAATTATCTTACAACATGAAGAAGATATTCTAAGTTGTTTCAATTATCTTACAAGATGAAGAAGATATTCTAAAATTGGGCACTCGGAAACTCATTCTGAGACAGATCAGTGAACTGTCCATTCAGGCTACAAATAATCATTTCCATAGGACGAGGTCCAGATCTGAAAAAAGGTGATAGAAGATGTTTTGAAAGACCCAAAGTCTAGCATAAAACCAACAACTATATGTGGTTTTGCCTCAGAGAATGAAATCTTTCCCTGTCATAACCTCGAAAGAAGGGATGGGAAGGTCCTCGTAGATGCTTGCTCTGCAATGAAAACTCTGAATTCATTTGGCAAATCCCTTTGCATTGTCATTTTCCAAAGAGCTGTACTATCATGTCCAGGACATGAAAGTGGGCATATGTGATTAGAAGGGGAAATCTTGAAAAATGCACTAAATGTGAGTTTTCAGGAACAGAAAGTTGAGGGGAACATCCCATATCCTTTTTTATATGTCACTATGGTTGTGACAGAGGTGGGATCTGTATTCAACATTGACCTACAAAGGAGACAAGATTTCTTGTTCAACACTTTTCGGGGATAGCAATACATTCATGTTTCTTTGATYCCAGTAGTCACAATAAATGATGTTTTGTAAGAGAATTTCCACTTGGGCATTATTTCTAGTTTTTTTTTACATTTATTTTGATTTACAACACTTCCTAGTATTGAAAATTCTTACCTGCAAACTGCAAACATTAAACAACAAACAAAGAATAGGAATGAAACCATGGAACTGAAACTTACTCGTGAATGGGGAACGACAGAAACGTAGTTCCAATTACAGGTGCAGAATCTCGACCCTGCAAACTGCAACAACAGGTCCAACTGCGGATGCAGGACACCAACCTTGCAAAGTTGAAGCAAACAAGGGTGCAGGATTTCAATCCTGCAAAGTACAAGAACAGGTCGAAGTGCAAGAAAGAAGGTGATCAAGGATGGACTCGTGGAGTAAAAACATAATTAATCGGCGCTTTCTAAATGTTAAACTAAATCTTCTTATATGTCTGGGAATTTGGACCTACAAAGACATGTAATCGTAGAGGAAATTGTTGTTTTAATTATATTTAGATTTTTTATGAGCTAAATATCCAAAACCTTTTTAAATTATACTTATGAATTTGATGAAATTGGAACTTCCAAATAATAAAATCATAATTTTTGAATTAGATAATAAATGGTTTTACAATATCACAATTCTAATAAAATTCTAACTGTGTTTTAAGTTTTGTTTTTTTAGCTAGAATCTGAACATAAATCTACATGATATCATCATTTTCTATTATTTAAATTGCATTTTTGAATACAAGAATGAATTTAAATGACTAAAAAACTACTAAAACAAAATCTAAAACAAAACAATTACCTTTAGAATATTGCGAAAAAATATCCTCATTATGGAAAATTGACGAAATTGCAACTTCCATATAATGGGATTGCAGTTTCAGAATTCCAGGAACAGTAAACCACAAAAATCGCTTTAAAATATTAATTAAAAAAAACGCTGATAATAGGCAATTTAGTTAGCGTTTAGCGCACCGCTAATTGGTCACAAATTTGTCATAAATCTCTTGGTTGGTGCGAAGGGACGTGAAGTAAAATGGGTAAAATGTCGCTGTAGGGACGGATGGGCAGTACTGAAATCTGTGCAAAATCTGTTCACACTGCAAGTTTCTGTGTGAACTAGAAATGAATATCCCGTGTTGCCCCTTCTACATTAAATCGTTTTATTTATGGCAACGACAAAAAGAGCAGTAGTTGTAGATGGAGAGGCAGGAATTTGATGTTACAAATTAAAAGCACGAGCAATTAGTAGCGTGTAAATTTGTTGTACATGAGGTACTACGTGTCCTATTAAGGACCATTGTTTGTCCATTTGCAAAAATTGTATTCTTAACATTTTTAAATGGTGAATAAACTAAGTATTTATTTTAAATTTTAAATTTTTAAGGATTTTTTAAATAGATATTTTAATTTTTTTAAGATGAAATATTGATAAATAATTAAATATTTATTTTGATTTAAAATAAATTTAGAATAAATATTTTAAAATTTCCAATAAATTATAAATTAAGAAGGTGGTGATTTTTCAAACACTAAAATGATATATGCATATTTCAACATAAATACAAGTATTGAATAGAATGTTATGCTAGTTGAGATGGTTGTTCCTAGTAATGTCAAACCATAATTATTTTCTAAATTCATTTTAAGTGTGGGTTTATGGGTTTATTAATCAAATCTTTTGAGGTCTAAACATTTTTTTAAAGTGTAAAATTTGAGTAGAAGTTTGCATTTTGAGGGATTTGATTCCCCTTGGTGTTTGATAGATCTAGAGTTAAGAATCTAGGTTGGTTGCTAGGAGATTGCATGTGAATTTTATTGCATTCTTTAGTTTGATTTGTACATATTTGTAGCCTTCTTTGGGTGTGAGCATTTTGGAATGAAAAAGACTCTTCTCCCTTCCTATAGATAGATTTCATCGAATGGAAGAGAATTTCGGCTCATTATTTTGCATTCTTGTTTGAGTCGAGCCCTTCACATCATAAGTTTCATTTTCATACCCTTGAGTAATAAACAACCTAATAATTAAACACTAATTAAATTTGATCTAGAAACTTTTCTTTCTAGGGCTCTACAAACCTACATTAGATTAAGTGTAGGGCTTTGGAGTAGGTGGTGAGAATAAATATCCAAAACTGTAAAAAAGCATAGCATCTTGTGTCAGGGAGGGAAAATCCAATTGCCACAACATTGTCCTGGGAATCCCTTCTCACACAAGGGTCGATCATGAGGTCACATTGGGGCCAGCGGAGTCACTAACCTGCTTCGTTGGTCTTGGTGGTGTGGTTTGCGTGTATTATAAACGGTGTTGAAAGACACTTGGGGATCACTTGGGAGGACAACCCCATGTGGGCCTTCTCAAGGGGATTTCGGGTCTTGATACCCTACCCTTACGTGTACAACCCGATTATCGATTATTCCCCCAGGCTCTGTTGTCGTAAGTGGTAACCTTAGTGGCCATTATCTTTAGGGTCCATACACAAGGTGATAGCAAAGGGGAAATTCTTTGTTGTACCTGGATTAGACATTGGTCAAACTCACTCGGGCGCCTTGGAGGGTACTGGTGGTTCTTCTGCGAGGGAACTTGCACCAGGGTTTAAGTTCGTTAAGCAGGTCGCCAACGTAACTGATCCACCTGCCCTATCTTATCCACTTCCTGTATTGATAATATGACGTTGGATTTCATCACCAACTAGTGGTTTCATTATAGGAAGGTTTGTTTGTTTAGTTTGCTTCTTAGATTTTTTAGTATGTGCTGCTTGTTTTTCCTAACGAACCTTAAGTTGATTCTATATTTTTTATGGGATCGGTTCCTGGTTCTACCAACGTAGGTATCCCTTTTCCATGGATGTCGCTTGTTTCTCCTTCCATGGGACACGTTGGTCCACCTTATATCGCTACTTTGACTCTTCCTGGACTCACTATTGGGTTACCAGTTTGGTTGTTTTCCACTCCAGTGAATGATCCTTATGCTTCACATGTAAGCACTCCATCCTAGGATCATCAACCTCCCGTCGATCCTTTTCCTTCTTTGCCCTTCGGGTCTTCTTCTGTTTCTTCTTCTTCACCTAGTGAAAGGTCCAAAGCTAGTAACCAAGTGGATAAGAAGAAGAAGAAAAGGAAGATTAAGAAGAAGAAAGATAAGGAAGGGGTCAAGCCTAAAACCGCTGCAGGTCATGTTGGAAGCAATCAACCAACTAATATTCATAATGTTGTGAGTGTTGATTATGTTGCTAATCCTACCAAGACGACTCGCAGAGTCAAATTCCATTGTTGACTTTTCAAGGGAGACCACCTTCTTAGGGATTTCCCTGGTTTAACCAAGGTTTTAGAAGTGTGGTTTGTGGGCCCTCATCAACCCGTGTCACTAGTCGCTAGCCATCATGCTAGTGACAAACTGTCAACCGGTAAGAATAAAGTTGAGGAAAAGAAAAGTAGAGTCAAATTTCCTTGTAGGTTATGCAAAGGGATTCATTAAACTCACATTTTCCCTTGCATGGATGAAGCCTCGAAATTATTGGAAGAGATTACTATTTTCCAACAACAACTTCTTCCAACCGGTTATCATAAACTTTATCCCAACCTGTCATCGGTTGATCAAGTGGTCGATCTAATACCATCATCGATTGATCCCACTCTTCCTTTGAAGAGTGACTTCAACGTGGTCAATTTGGTTCCTTCCTCGGTTAGTCTAGTTGATCGAGTGATCAATATGGTTTCATCCTCCATTGATCTAGTTGATTTAGTGGTTGATCTAGTTTTTTCATTGGTCGATCCCACTCTTTCCTTGAGGAGTGAAACCTAAGTGATTGATCTAATTATGTCATCGGTCGATCCCACTCTTCCATTGAAGAGTGAAACCCAACTGATCGATTTGATCCCATCATTGGTCGATCCCACTCTTCTATTGAAGAGTGAAAACCAAGTGGTCGATCTGGTCCCCCATTCAATCGATCCACTCCTCCTTTGAAGAGTGAAGATGTCGCTCAGGTCTTTCTTATTACTATGGATTCCTCCAGACAAGGGGCAATTCCACCCTTTCCAACGAAACCCCCTATAAGCAATGTGATTACCATTGATTGGAATGCTCTAACAGAACCTTGTCTTCCTTCTTACATGCCTTTCCAAATCATTTTTCATGTTTGTGGTAAGAATATTCCTAACATTATAATATGCGAGGGAGATTTTGTTAGCATCTTATCCTCAAATGCTTGGTAAGCTCTTGGTTCACCTCAACTTGCGTCAGTGACTCAAAATTTGTTTCCTTTTAACATAAGGGTTAGTCAACCTTTAGGGATCCTTCCTTAGTTTCCTATTCCTTTTGTGGGGGGGAATGGTCTACATTGATGTGATGGTAGTCCATGATCCCTTGGACTTTAATTTTATCCTCGAGCGAGACTATGTTTATGCTATGAAGGCTCTTGTGTCCACCGTCTTTTGAGTGATGTGTTTCCCTCATAATGGAAACATAGTGAGCATAGAACAACTTTCATTCATTGGCCCTCATATGATGGCCAACCATCCGACTTCCTTGAATGGTCCTCACATGCCAGCGTCATCCACGCCACCATAGGTCAATTATGTGGAAACTTGTCCCATGCATTCAACTCCAAATGAGAAGGAATATCTCCCTTCTTCTGATTTAGATCCAGTAGTTGACATGGTGATCTCTTTGATAGGGCTATTAGAGCTTGATATCCCTACCCCTATCGTAGCCCTTGACATGTATTCCTTCTAGAGTTTTGTTCTTCCATCTAGAAAAGATCTCTTGGAAGCCATGATCGAGGTTTGTGCTTTGACATGTATTCCTTCGAGAGATATGTCCTCTTGGAAGCCATGATCAAGTAGAGGTCTAAGAGCATAGTTTATTTTTTATTTTAAGCTTGTTAAAAAATGAACCTAATCATGAGCAAAGTTCTTATTTTCGTGTCAAGCTCATTAAAAAAAGAAACTGATCACTGAGCATAGTTCTTTTCCTGTGTCAATCTCTTTAAAAAATGAAACAGTCCCTGCAAGATACCAAATATAATAAATATCCAGAACATAAATAAAATGCTAGAAATGATAGAATAACAGTAATATATCTAGCATAATCTCCACAATAACACATAAATGATATAAGAACAACGACAGAAATAGCACTTTGATTCAGAAAGCAACGTTCACAGGCCTCTTCGAGGGGGCAACCTCCAATCGAGCAACGCTCTGTTACAATAATCTCCAAGCTAGGGTTTTCATACCCTCGACCCTTATTTATACTAAATATGTCTATCAAGAGAAGCATCTAGAGGAAGATCCTTCTAGAAGTGGAAGCTTCTATTAGGTCTTCTTACATCCGCCTTATTCTATTTTATTGAAAGGCCTTATTAATATTGACCTTTATTACATCTGAATATATTGATGTACCTATGTGTAGGTTAGGACCCTAACATGTCCGCCCCCTTAAAAACAACCTTGTTCTCAAGGCTTGAGATGTGGAAACTGCTGCAGAATGGTAGCTGGTTCCCAAGTGGCATTTGTTGGAGTCGTATCTTTCCACTGGACTAGCACTTCCTTGATGGTTCTCTGACGCAGGCGACGCTCATGCTGGTCCAAAACTACTTCGGGTTGTAGCCAAATGGATCCTTCTTCAGCTAACTTGGGAAGGTTGGTTTGAATTTGGCACCTAGTTCCAATCACCTTCTTTAAGCATGAAACATGAAAAACTGGATGTAGCTTCGACTGACTGGGCAGAGCCAACTGATATGCGACTTGTCCCACATGCTTGAGAACTGTATAAGGACCATAAAATTTGGGCGCTAGCTTCTAACAATGCTCGGCCTTGAGGGAAGTTTGCTTGTATGGTTCCAGTCGTAGAAACCCCTTATCCCCTTCTGCAAATTGACGTTCAGAGCGACCTTGATCTGCTTGTTGCTTCATGTGATTCTGTGCCATGACCAAGTTCTCTTTAAGGGTACAAAGAATATCCTCTCAAACTGTAAGTGTTTGGTCAACCGCCTAGACCTTCGAGGTACCCGGTAAGTATGAGAGAACTGAAGGTGG
>JASDQU010790211.1:272925-296790 GCA_032191745.1 Picea mariana | reverse complement strand
TTCCAAGATTGAAGTAATTATTAATCTACCACCACCAAAAATAGTCTACCAATTGAGAGAGACACTGGGACACACATGATACTACAGGAAATTTATAAAGGGGTATGTGAAGATCATTGCACCAATGGAGCAATTGCTAAGAAAGGACAACAAGTTTCAGTGGAATGAGGACTGTTAGTGCGGATTGAACACCTTGAAAAAAAAATGGTAACTGCACCAATACTGGTATTCTCCGATTGGGAAAAGACATTCCATGTACATGTAGATGTATCGGCTGTAACACTTGGATCTATACTGGCGCAACCAGGAGTAGGAGAATTGGACCATCCGATAAAATTTGCTAGTAGAAAACTGTTAGAATCATAGAAGAACTACAATACCACATAGAGGGAAGGCTTAGCTATGGTCTACGTGCTTCAGAAGTCCAGGCATTATTTGTTGGGAAAACATTTCAAGATGTTCACAGACCATTCAATGCTCAAATACCTTTTCAACAAGCCAGTGTTGGGGGGGAGAATTTGTAGATGGCTATTGATGTTCCAGGAATTTAACTTTGAAGTGATAGTCAAACCAGGAAAGTTGAACGCAGGACCTGATCACTTGTCAAGGATCACTAATGGGGAGGAACCTATGAATCTAGAGGATAAATTTCCCGTCACACAATTATTTTCAGTCTAGATAGTCGATGAATAATTCACAGACATCATCTAGTACTTGAGTATAGGGACTGCGCCACAAGAATTCAACACTGCATAGAAGAAAAATATGGTAGTCAGGGTTGCAGATTACCAATTGATTGTAGGAAACTTATACAAAATGGGTACAGATAACATCTTGAGAAGATGTGTGCTAGAACATGAAAGACCTAGGATCTTAACAGAATCCCACGAGGGAATAACAGGAGGATATTATGCAAGAAAAGATGACACGTAGAAGGTATTGCACGCAATACTATGGTGGCCGATTGTTCACAGAGACTCAAAGGATTACTGCTAGAAATGCGATGTATGTCAAAGGGTTGGGAAACCGAATAGAAGGGACGAGATGCCCCTGAGACCATAAGTAACCTTGCAGGTATTCAACAAATGGGAAATATATTTTTTGGGACCAATTAACCCACCAACAAAAAGTTCAGGAGAGAGGTACATTATTACTACGACATAATACCTAACAAGATGGGAAGAAGCAACACCAGTAAAAGATTGCAGCACAGAGACACCAACACACTTCTTGTTTGAGCAAGTGATCACTAGATTTTCCTGCCCAAGGATTTTGATGAGTGACCAAGGCACTCACTTCATTAACAACACTATTAGGTCTATGGATGAGGAGTTTGAAGTTTATCATCAAAAGAGTATACCATATCATCCTCAAGCAAATGGAACAGTGGAATACTTTAACAAAATCCTCGAGAATGCACTGATAAATATATGCAACATTAATAGGGATGATTAGGACTTTAAGATACCAACAATACTGTGGGGGTACAGGACCACATGAAAAAATTTGACAGGACAGACACCATTCAGATTGGTGTATGGACAAGAAGCAGTGGTGGCATTAGAGTTTTTGGTACCTAGTCCGCGCGTAGCATCAATTACAAACATGACAGAGTGAGGCACAGTACAGGAAAGGCTAAATCAACTGATGATCATGGAGGAATATAGGATTCTAGAAGGATTTCACCAAGAAGTACAGAAAGCAAGGGACAAATCTTGGCATGACAGACATATCAAAAGGAAAAATTTCAAGGAAGTAGATTTAGTCTTGGTGTATGAAAGTAAATCCCTTCAGCACCCAGGAAAAATTAGAATGCATTGGTTAGGACCATACAAAGTAAAGACTGTCAAAGATGGGGGAGTTGTACAGTTGAAGGATTTAGGAGGAACAAAACTTAGAGGGATGATCAATGGGAGTCGACTGAAGCTGTATAGGGACAATCGACCTCCTAGCACTTGAAAAAAAAAAAAACCAGAGGGGTTACAACACTGAACATCAAAACATAGAAACAAAGGCATAGTGCACTAAAAAGAGAATGATCATGCGCACTCAGAAATGATAGCATGACAGAGAAAGGACCAATGGTAACTAAAAGGAAGAAACAATGAAAATGGAGGGTACGAAAAATAAGCACCAGCGGACGACGACTATCAAAATTGAATGACAAGAATGATTGACGAGACATCGCATTAATTGCGACAATTGGCGACGACAAGGGAATTCAATGGCAAGTACGCAGGAAGCGCTAGTGCATTCAAAATGCAACTTGGGTAACACCTTTGAGAAGATTCACACAATCTCTATATAAAGCTAGCACACAAGGATCAGAAGGTTATCATGAAATTGAGAAAAGCACAGAGCGATAGAGTACACGGAGTAGAGAGAGAATTTGCAGAAGTCACAGAGCTAACTAAGCTCAATGAAGAATACCTTTACCACCATGGCACCACCCAAACTAGGAGCACCGAGCCAGACTTGCAAAGGACCTCAAAGCAACATCAAAGAACCACCGCAACCACATGGAAGCAAACAACAACCACCTCAGCCTCCAGAATTCGTCAACTTGGATGAAATCCCATTGCCCAACATGGAACCAGGAAGCCCCACACCAGTGGTGGAGGAAACCCAAAAGACAAAACCAGTGGGCATGGACATTGATATGCCGCAAATAGGACAGGGTCAATAGGATGAGGATGCAGGAAATCATTTGCACCCCGAAAACCCTGAAGAATCCCCTAGAGTCAATGGGACGGTCCTTAAATAGGAAGAAACGAATGAGTCAGAAAGGTCACACACAACCATGACAGAACAAACACAAGAGGGAATAGTGGAATATTTCACTTACTGAGTAGAGGAGTATGCAAAAGAGAGAACAATTGAGGCTGGAACCTTGAGTCAGCCACCACAATGCAAGAGTAAACATCCTGTAGCAAGATCACTGTGCAAGCATGCCACAACAACCATAGTCTTGTCACACATTCTGGATGGCGTACGTGTCATGGGAAACATGTTAGGCCACGTGGAGAAATTACGCTACTCAGACCAGATGCGACGGACACAGACAAGTTTTCAGAGTTTTCCAAGAATTTTTTCTTGGAAATTGTGGGCTTAGGACCCTTCGGCGAACTAATTAACCAACCAAGACAGTGGGTAGCTGGACTGGTTGAAACCGGGATTCTAGGCCTATTGGAAATCCCACACTTTGGGAGGGGATGAGTTGAAAACAACTGTGTCAAGCAGTTAATGAAAATCACCCACGGAGGATACCTGTGGCTGGAACAACTCATCTCGATAGACGTGGATCTCATTGCATACATCACAAGGATTCCAATGGGAGGGGAGACACCCACGTAGTTCCTTGATGACAAGACGAAGGAGAAGGCACCAACCGAGGAAATGAAGAAGAAGTATGGTACAAAAATAGGGTCACGGAGAATCATAATTAAGCGCATTAGTGACGCAACAACAAGGATGGGAAGAAAAATTATGGCGTGCAAGTTACTCAGGAAATGCCTCAAGGAGGAAGTCCCTGCCAGGGTTTTCGCAGCTACAACATAGTGTGTAGAGGGAACGACACTCAGCTGGACCCCATACTTGTTGAATTTGTTCTTGGAAGACTGTAAGGATGCACAGGACCTGGGGACAAAATTTCACTATTCATGGTTGCTCGTCCTGATCGCCTTGGTCGGATGGAGGGAGCCTAAGTATTCATTCTTTGCCACATAATCCAATCTTTTCCACGCAACGCGATACTTATCGATGGGGAGCACTTCAGACCCCAAGAACAAAAGGGAGAATGCAGACATGTTTGAAGGATATTACAACAACTTGCAGAAAAACATCGCCAACACTTGGCAGATTACACCAGAGGTGGTCACACAATATCAGGGCATAGAAAAATTCAAAGCGACCAAGCATACAATGTGGATCCAAGCACGAAAGGATCCCGACAACCAATGGCTATAACTACAATACTGCATCAAGGAAGAGGACGTAGAAATGGCCATCAGGGATTGGCACGATGACTGGAGGATTCCAGTCCTGAATCAAGAGATGATTGCAAATAAGGAGGTGGAGCTAGGGCAGGAACAAACATCTACAGGAGACAAAAAAAGGGCCAAGAAGCCAAGGATAGGTCAGAACCCGACGCAACAGAAGAAAGAGGGTGTGTCCAAGAAAGCCACCCAGGAGGGGAAGAAGAACAACACCCAGGCACCACAAGAACAAGAAAAACAAATTAAGACCACACCGGGGACCACATCAAGTGCTACTCAGCAGGAGCAAGTCCAGACTAAGAGGCCAATAATACAAATGGGGGGTGCACGGAAGAAATCTAAGGTGCAAAAAACACCACCAGAATACACAATCACTGAGGATGACAAGGACCTTCTGGACCAAATGGTCCAAGATCGAACAACGAAGGATTTTAACGATGCCAAGAGCCAAAGGGACAGGATTCAAGAGGAGCTAGCAGACATAAGGTAGCTCCTCGAGTAGCTCATAGAAACACAGAGGGATGACAAAGGCATAGAACCAGTCCCAACAACATCATAGACAAGAGTCAAGGCTGGATCGAGCGAGCAGGATAGGATCCAGATGATGGCACAACTGAGCTTGATGTTTCACCTTACACCCAACATGCTGCGTATGGATGAAATTGTAGGTCAGACACCATTGAAATATTTGGCCCAAATCCAGTTGGTAATGACACAGATACCAACTGAAGCATGGCATAAACTGCAAGTTAGCGTCGCACAAGAGGTACAGTCGTGCGCATGCACAGACACAACGGAATTGCAGTAGACGGAGGACAATAGAGAATATTTGGAATTGGTTCTTGAGCAGGTCAAGCTTTAGACCAAATATGAGAAAGACTGCATGGATAGGATTGAACAAGGATTGGCTGTAGCCTATGAGAAAATCCCAAAGAGTGCGTAGATAACAATGCTCACGGTGACTCAAAATATTGATCAGATTATGCGGACAATTGATCAATGCATGCAGAAGATCGAGCACCTCTGGGAACAACTCATACCTACCACTCCACCGTAAGTGAAGGAGTAGAGGAAGCAAGAAGAAATAACACAGATAGAGGAGATGGAGCAATAAGTCAGTGCAAAGACCGAATTGTTCGATAAATCAACACAACTATGGACGAAGTGGGAAGAGGATCAATAGGTCTAGCAGTGGGACCAGAAAGAGGAGAGGATAAGCACAACTATCCAGGACCTTAAGCAAGGGCATAAAACAATGCCGATCACGATGCGTGTCAAAGGGGCACAAGGTATGAAGAAGCTGCAACCAGAACCCATAGTTGTGAAAACACAGAAGAAGGAGTGCCAAGCTCAAATGGAACCTCTCCAAGAGCGGGAAACAAAGGTCATTGTGCAGGTAGAAGATGAAAAGAGGAACATGGTACAAAGTCAGGCAGAGTGCGCTGATATGATCAACAACGAGATTGCAGTGGAGGTATTGGACCCACATAGGGAGAAGACCGCGCAGGCTCAAACACAAGCAAAGGAACTCATAGAGAAGTTCCAGGATCTCGCAGGAGAGATTGAAGAGGCACACAAAGTTTAGTTTGCTCGGGACGAGCCACATGTCAGTGTTGGAGTCTTGTTGGATGCAGGCCTAGCCAAGAATAAAGGCTATTTTTGGAGAAAAAACATGCAAGAGGGAAAAGAAAACTAAAAGGAAAAGAAAAACATGTAAGAGAAGCATTTGAAGCCCGCATTAAAGGAAGTCCTAACGACACCGGAGTTAGAGTTTTTGTAATGCATTGTAATGGCTAGGGACCAAGGATATAAATAAGTAGTACTTAGGTGACAAAAAATAGATACCGAGAGGATACACACAATGAGACTCATTAAGTTGGTGACTGGGAAGTAGTGAGCGACTCGATATTGAGGGTTAGATCGCTTGCTAAGGAGCCTGGTGTGATTTAGTCAGACTCGCGGGGATCTAGGAGCCTATTGAGGAGAGTGAGATCCAAGTATTTAAACACGCACGACATGGCATATTTATGAACTATATTAAAAGCTTGAGAGCCAGATCTTTGTAGACATAGCCCAGGAGGGGGTGAACCAAAATAACACCTATGTTTTGTGAATGAATGTGTACATATTTATGTATAATTAATTGATGTGTTGTTCTAGAGTCTGTACTTAAGGCTTAGAAGTATAGTGTCTAGGCATCCGAAAGTGGGTAAAAGGTAGAGAAGAGAGAAACGTCAACCTTCGACAAAGGAAACTAAGGAAGATTTTGACATTGGTGTTGTCTAGCTTCCAACTATTCCTGGATAGTTATATCCTGTTCAATGGCTACCCATGAACGTTCAAGTTCGACCCGGTTAGTAGCTGTTTTAAGGATAGTGTCGAAAAGGTTTAAGGCAATGTGCATTTGATTCGATAATCCGGGTTTGATATTAGGCTGTGTTGGTACAGGGACAGTCATGGAGGAACAGTAAAATAACAAAAACTTCAGTGAGAAATTAAGTGCTGTCTCAATTTGGTTGTATAAAAGAGAATTTATAATTTCGAAAAGAAACAGAGTGCAAATCAAAGGCTCTTTCCCGTAACTGAGTTATATCTTAATAAAAGGTGGAAAACTGTAAGAAGATAACAAATGTAGCAAAGAATATGTGTAGAATTCTGAAAATGTAGACTGGTCTTACACCCACTGGTAGTTGGTACAGAGGAAAAGCAGTAAACAATTACAGAAAACCAACATTCATTCACTATAGTAGTGGTCATACTAAATTATAACGAAGCATTCATCAGTTAAGAATATGAAATGAAATGAAAATATGAGATACAAGGAAACAAACTCATAACATAGTCGTGACGAAATTGAGAATCTTCATATTTTCTTTGCATTAACTCTCAAAATGTAAAAAAATCTGTTACAATCGACACAAAAAGGTCCAGCCCCCTTTTTCTTCTTTCAATGGTATACTTATACAGTTTTACAAAATAAGATAGAATCTCAATAGTCACAAAATTTCGGTTATGACAGGGAGGAGAGTAATCGTTCCATTTCTTCTTCTCTGTCTTCACTTGGTGCCAGATTGTTGTCCTCGCGCGGGCTCAGTACAGGCGACACATCTTTCAACCAGTTGAGATATTAGCCGCGATGGTTCTACTTGACAGCTAGCTTCAAAGAAGTAACATTCTCGGGCTAACTGCTGTAGCCTATCTTCCATCTGTCCATCTATGATGTCGATGGCACATAATTGCGCGCTGGGTCTAATCATGCATTGGTCTATTTGTACTATATCCACCATAGTCATCTGGGAAATATCAGCCGAATCTCCTTCCTCTTTTTCCTTTATATCAAGTGAGATTTTCTCCACATTCATCTTCATCAATGTCTCGGCATTACCTCCGCTGTCAATGCCTAGCAGATCGCCATCTATAGAACTGAAGGTCTCTTCTAAGGAATTGGTTATCTTTTTGGCTTGCTGCTTAGCTTCGACGATGTTATGCTCCCATTCTTTTAATAGAATGTTCCCTCTGGTTTTCTCTGAAATGGTGAACCTGGGAGTACTTTCCGAAACCCTGTTGTTTGTGGCTATCACAGCCTCTTGGAAGGTGACTCGAGCTGCTCCGGATTCCCTTTCTCGGGTGGATAAGTTCTCCGAAACCTGGTTGACTAGCAAACAGTTGTCCCAGATCACTTCTATCTTAACAAGCAAATTTCGCTGTGCCGCGGAGACTCTGCTCCGAATCTCAATCGCCTGGGATTTGAACATCCCAATGTTTATCATTCTGTTCTCGACGATCTCCACCCTAGCCTGTAGCTGCTCGATCAAATCCCTTTGCTGGCTAGCTTGCATTTGACCATCCTAGACCACCAGTTGTGCTTGCTCGAGCTTAATTTTGAGCATCTCTATCTCGTTTTTATCGGCCAACCTGGCCTGCTCTATTCCTACGCTCGCCTGGTCTTTAGCAGTCTCTGTTGCTGTGGCCAGTCTGGCTTCAAGGGTCCTAATGAGGTGATTTTTTCTTTTAAGTTGGTTTTTTAAGAGCTCGACTGAAAATTGATTCGTCGAGGCATATGCTCCTAGTGTCCCTGATATTTCAGTGGCGAATTGCGCATTCTTCTTGTCCTTTCCATCAGTTATAATTTTATATTTCTTGGCAGTTGACTCTCCTTCCTGATAGAATTCCCTTTTTACTACTTCCTTTCTCTTCTTATCGAAGAAAAACTCATTCGGAGGGAGTTCTTCTACCTTTATGGGCCTCAACTCTTCATTGAATATCCATCCTGCATCAATATTTCCCTGCGTCGACTGCAAGGGGGTAACTAATGTGATAGGTTCTCCGATCTGCTTCACTGATTTTCCCGGAGTAGCGACCGGACTCTGCTTCTTCGGTGGGTCTGGAGTCTTTATCTCTKCTTTCGGACTCTTCGTTTGCTCCCCCTCGTCCTGGTGTTTTCCTTGATCGGGAGTCACATATTTAGAGCCTTCGGCATCTTTTTGTTTAAGCATATAGGGGATTTCGCTTGAGCCAGAGGTGTCTTGGGATGGGTGATCACCTGGGAAGTCCTGGTTACCAGGTGCAAGCCCCGGAAGTGATGATTGATGCTATGCGATTCATTTCGTTGGTTTCAATCCCATTTCTTCACCCCTGTGAGCATCACCCGATGCAATGAGTGCTAAGTGGACTATTCAAATCATGAGAATTATTGGTCAGTTGCGACTAATACTCATGAATATGGGTCATAGATTAATGACTTACACTATGCAGTTAATCCCAAAAATAATGTCTAATATCTTTCTGTTTCTCCTCCGACGTACTCGGACCCTCACCTCGCAACACTGTGGGAAGACAGCTACGTCGATGTTCCTGGAACTTCAGAACATCGGCTCTTTCATCGGGTGCTAAATTTTGTATCCGAGCCAGGATCTCGGCATAGGACCTTGCACCTCGGAAAATGTCATCCGAGGGTGAATTATCGTGCTCAAATCTCTTGAGCCCGCAATTTTCCAAATGATTCCTCATAACCCTCTGTAGATCGTGTTTCTTGTAATTTAGGTCTTCCAGGGCTGTTGCCTCGGCTTTGGCATGCCCGAAATCTAATAAAGAATAAGAATTCAAATGAACAGGAAAAGGTGGCCATACCTTCTTTGAATATCCATTAAGCTCTTTTCTTATACCACCGATTACTATCTGCCGGGCAACCTCGCGACAAGCCAGCTTGTCAGGAATGAACAATGGCAGCGCATGCGGGGGAATAGAAGCCCCGAAAACTCTGAGGTACAAAAATTTTGCTTCCACATACCAATATGCTATGCTGCTCAGATTCGTTACTATGCTATCTGAGATCCGGGGTGGTAGGTGACAAAAAATGGCGACATGTAGGGGCACCATCACCCAGTTAAATATTTCATACACAAAATTTTCCGCTTTGTTTTCCCATAATTTTGCATGATAAACATGTATGGGTTCATCTTCGACCGGAGTCCAACTCCAGCTCATTAATGGAAATGGTGTCATAGAACAAATTGCGTCCATAATGTATGCAAACATTAAGAATGAAGACGCCTTACCACTCTCTTTCTTCTCCCGATACTCTGTGACCCGGCTGGTCAAGCTATTGGACAATATTTTTGCCCAGTCAAAGGAACTGCCTTCGGCGACCCGAAACATCAGAGGCACCCATGAAAGATAAAAATGTGAGGTGTCCTCTTTCCCATATAGCCTGCATGTCATCATGGCAACGTACTTGTATTGCGGCTCTAAAGAAGCGATTGAATATATGCCGTGGCTATCAGCCCTGAACTTCGCGGCATGCGAAACCCAATCTTTTATTAAACTGGACATAGTTTTATCATACTGTATGCATTCTTGCTACTTGAATTCGTCCAAGAATTTGGCACCATATGTGTGGTCGGACGTCGTGGGTAGCTTATACATGGTTTGCAGAGGTTCCGGCCTGAAAGTCCCGATGGTGACTTTCTGCTCGTTCATGATGGTTCTGGTCGGTATGTCTACATGGTCCAATGCCCATCGGACCATGTCATAATATGGAAGCAATCGTGGCTTGGCTTCTACTCTGTGCATTCCGGATTGGATGACTATTTTGTATTTGGTGGTTATATCATCTTTTTCGTTGTCGTTGGAGTCATCATAATAATCCACCAATTCTTCTTGCAGAATATCTGAAACGAATGACCAATTCGGGACCGTGTCGATACTTCAAGGTGAAGTATCAACAACATTGTCCGAGCCTTGTCCCGAAACCTCAACATTTGCTTTGGATTCTTTTCACGGAGCCATGGATGAAACTTGTTTTTTATCTCTTCTGCGATAGAAATACGTATACATACAGAAGTCAGTTTACTCTGAGATAATGTGCTTTGCATAATACAAAAATGTATTTGTTATCACGAACCACAACTCTTATATATATTTGAAAACTTGGTACCTTTCAGAACAGGCCTGTCAATTCATATTTAGAAATAAATTTTGCCGTAAAAATGCGATCTTTATTCGTCGATTTACCCTATTTCCTCATTAATGCCATAAATTTTGGCGGTTTAAAACGCCAGTGGCGTATGGAAAGGCCAAGACTACCTTGTAAATCGTGCAGACATCAAATCGAGGGATATGTATTGATTTATCTTAATTAATCTGGTTTTACCAACGTTAATCAATATTTCGGTATTCGTTATATCAGTGAATTTACTTTAACATTTCGAATCTCTGACACCCGAGACTGTGATGATCAATTTTGGTTAACGAAAGGTAATTGCGATTAGGGGCTCAATTAATTTCGTAATTATTATCTTCACGATATCACAACTCGGAGCTTCGAAAATAAGTTTCCAGGAAGTTTGCATGCCGAGCTATGAAATTGTGAGATCGCGATAACATGAATTACTTAAAAGGGAAGATAATCTTGGATTAAAAGATTAATTAATTACATTTATATCCTTATTGTGATTTCGCGAGTCGGGGTTTAGACGGTGTAACTTTTGAAAAGGAAAACGCTGAGTGGTGAAATGCCGACATAACTTTTTACCATGGTTTAGCTTTTACCTTTAAACTTGACACGGGTTACTAGAATAAGGACCTCGTGTTCTCGGCTATCGGGGCTACGACGTTAAAATTTTGGATTTGGAGAATGCTGAGGTGTGAAACCCCGATGACGTTTAAACATGGGTTAGGGAAAACTTTACCCTTGTTACTGTCCCGAGTAAAAAATTAAAACGATTTCGCTGTTTAGTAGCTCGGGGCGTGTGACTTATATGAATTACAGTATCCGACCTACGAGATCCCGAGGTAAAATAAAAGAGGAAAAGTTTTAACGAAAGGTAGGACTCATTTCGAGAGTATAACAATCATCGCTGCTCACGTGATAAAGCTTCATAGATCTTGATACCTCAGAGGGAAAATATGAAAACCATCTTTAGATTTCGAGCATTCAAATATGAAATTCGTGATGGGATCAGAAAACAAAGGCGGCTCCAACATAGGCTCCAACTAGGGATCCCACTTTCTTGTAAGGCGGGAAGAATAGTAGACCACGTGCCAATATTGGGTAAATGGAGTTAGTAGGATTCAATCATGCGAAAAGGTTCCTGAGAACAGGGTAATGAAGGGGGAAAAAGACTTTGTTCTTTACCTTGAAAAGCTTTTTCAAAATCACATACTCTTTTTAAACTTAGCTGTACCCTTTCACAACTTTCCCTTTCCCTCTACTAAAATCAGGTCTGCTTTAAGACAATTGAAACAGTCCTAGGAGTCCCAACAGATCTAGCGGCTATCGACTTGCATCAAAAGAATAAGATTATGTGTTTTTAATTGGGAAGTCCCGTCTGAATTTGGGATGTGGATTAGGTTTTAAAAAACATTGGTTACTAGAGTAGAGTGATATTCATGTATAACAACCTTTCAGATATCTCAGATATTGCTTCACTGCCAGCGAGCCTGTTCAGTACCCCGGTGAAGTTATCTGGCCCCTTTTACTGAATTTCCTTTCACCACTTTGGAATATATTTATGCATTTAAATGCTGAGACAAGGGAAATCATTTCTGAATTTCCTTTCATCATCTCTCGGACTAGGTGGGGGAAATCATTTCTGAATTTCCTTTCACCACCTGTCTTATAATTTTCTTTTTAGAGCGCGAAGATGGGGGCAATCAGTTTCTATCAGGGTTGATATTTGTGTAATATTTTGCATTATAGGTCTGTCAACTTATTTTGATTACTCGGTACCAACCTTCCCTTGACCTTCACAACATCTTCGTTCTTAGGGAGAAAAAGGAAAATAACTTTTTAAGGGAATTCTATTTGAGCAAGCTTCAATCCTTCGATGCCGTTGAAAAACCTAGGAAAGTTAGGATCGCTCTAAACGTTCCTTCACTTAGCAGGTGATCGAGTAGTTGTGAAGACCCACTTTCTTCCCACAATCTATTTTGAGGCTCACGAGGTTGAAATGAAATTTTTTTATCCCTTCATATATGAAACGAAAGATGGTGAATTTTTTAAAAGGTAAACCCGAAGATAGAAAGGATGTCTGGCAACGATTTACTGACTGAAAATACAGAGGTCAAACAATTCAAAACTGACTCTTGTAGATATTTTCAGGGATAATTTACTTTGACTGACTGTCTTTAGATTGGGTGAATCGTTTTAAATTATCTTAATTTTTTCAAAGATTATTAAACCAAGAAACAACTTTGTTATTTATCAGTTCAGTTGATGTTGCAGTTTGAATGGATTTACCTCAGTTTTCTTTAACAGTCCTTTATAACATGTCTTTTGAGAAATCTCATCTTTACCTTTTCATTTCACTTTCTTTGCGCAATATGAAAATACTTTAGGTATCACCTGTTTATGCCGATTTTATTTCTGACACCGACTTTCAGTTTACTTCTCCTGCTTGTTTCGTATGCAGCTAGAATTCTGTAAAAAACAAATACGAATCTTATCTGAAATGTGTCGAAAGTTCATGAAAAAAGAAAAGAAAATCAAAAAGCAATGTTTAAATGAAAATACATATATGTACACAATATATATATATATATATATATATATATATATTTGAATCTGGCAACTGTTACGTCATGTAATGCTTCAGATACCGCCCATTGACAGGGGCGTTGAGGAATTCTCCATCTAAATTTTCCAGTAGGAACGGATTTTTTCCTTCCAGAGCCGAGACCCTGAACGATCCATACCAGAGGTGGTCAAATTTACCATGTTTTGCTGCTTCTTCCTTCCTTGCATCCCATCTTAACACTAAATCACCTGGGAGGAATTCTTTGTCCTTTGCTTTGCGGTCGAACAATGCCTTCATGTCATCTTGGTACTTCTGCATCTTTTCATCAAATTCGACTCTATGTTGTTGAACCTCAATCAACTGATTAATTCTCCTGGTTACATGGTTGGGTTCTTCATTTTGATCTTTCCATAACTTCATCACCGGTAGTGCTAGGTTTATAGGTAGAACATCATCTATCCCATAGACCATTTGAAAAGGAGAAATGTCGATAGACCTTTTAGTGCTTATGCGGTTTGCCCACAATGCGTATTTTAGGTGTACGTGCCAAGACCTTTTATTTTCATCCAATACTTTCTTGATTATATTTACCAGGCTCTTGTTAGATGATTCGGCCAATTCGTTCCCCTGGGGGTAATATGCTATGGAATGGMCAAGAACAATGTTATACTTTTGACAGAAGCTGATCATAGCCATAGATTTAAAGGCCTGGGCATTGTCAAAAACTATYTTTCGGGGACAACCGAATCTTGACAAAATATTGTCTTCCAAGAAATCGATTACCACCAAGTCTATTKCCCTTTTGGTTGGAATGGCTTCCACCCACTTAGTAAAATAATCTGTAGCTGTTAAGATCCACTTGTGTTGAGCATTGGAATGGGGATTAATCTCTCCTATGAAGTCTAGACCCCATTGCTGAAATGGGGCTTCAGCTTTGACTGGAACTAGAGGCAGTGCCGGGAGCTTCTGTTTACCTGCGAATAGTTGACAAGGGTTGCAGGCACGCACTTTGGCATTGTCGTCCGAAAAGAGTTTTGGCCAGTAGTACCCAACCCTCAAGATTTTGTAAGCTGTAGCTCTCCATGCGTGATGCCCCCCACAGACCCCCTCATGAAATTCGTCTATAATCCCCTGAGTTTCCAATTCCACTAAACAGACTAACAGGAAACCGAGTGGATCTTTCACATATAGCTAACTTTTGGCGATACAATATTTAACTGCATGGAGTTTTAAAGTTCTGGCTTTGGATGTTGATAGCTCATTTGGGCATTTTAGAGATAGCAGGTATGACACTATGTCTCTGTACCAGCCCGATGATAAGAACTTCTCTTCGATCTTGTTTGGACTTGTTTCCTCATTCAGCTCGTTTAGGTCCGTGTCTTCGTCGCCTTCCTGCAGGCAATTGATATCTAGGGCTCTGAAATTTGACTCAGCTAAGAGTTTGGCCAGGCCTTGTCCTTTTATCAATTTGGTCGGTTTGACTTCCAGATCAAATTCTTGGATTTTGGCGAGCCATCGCCCTCTTTTTCCATCGCTGTCTGGCTGTACCAATATATCCTTCACATAATTGGTGGGCACGTACACGATTATCTTTGAATGTAGTACATAAGTTATGAATGCCTTTAATGCTTTTACCATTGCATACGCCTATTTTTCTATTATGTCATACTTCAGTTCTGCGTCTCTAAGGATTTTGCTAAAAAACGCGATCGGTTGTTCAATTCCTTCTCCATTTTTTTGTAGGAGCACCGCGACGATAGTGTGTTCAGAGGCAAATGAAAAAATAAGAAAATATTTCAGATAGTTTGGGCTTGCTAACAGATGTGCCTCACTTATGACTTTCTTAATATGCACGAACGATGATCTGGCCTCGGTTGTCCAATTTACTCCGCTGTCCTTCTTCAACATCCCTGTGATCAATTTTACAATCTCAGCGAAATTCGGGATAAACATTCGTAAAAAATTTATTCTTCCTAAGAAAGATTGAATCTCTTTTACATTTCTGGGAATATTTATAGTATCTATTGCTTCAATCCTCTTAGGATCAATCCTGATTCCATCCCTAGACACGATATGACCCAAAAGCTTATCTTCCAGCATGGCAAAATGTGATTTCTTTGGGTTTAAAGATAGACTAAACCTGCGGCATTTTTCGAAAGTCTGTTTGAGATGCATCAAGTGTTCTTCATCGGTTTTAGAGAAAACCGTCAAATCGTCGAGGTAAATGACTACGAACTTATCCCTTTCTCCAATGAAAGCGATGTCCATAGCGCTGGAATGTGGCCCCTGCATTCATCAAACCAAAAGGCATTTTGTCATACATGAAGGTACCCCATGGTGTGGTGAAAGTAGTTTTTTCCCTATCCTGTTCATTCATGGTGATTTGATTATAACCAGAGAACCCATCTATCATAGACATTCGGTTTGCTCCAACTACTTTTTCTAGCACATGGTCCATTTTGGGCAGTGGATAGTTGTCCTTGAGAGATGACTTATTAAGATTCCTGAAATCCACACACAATCTGATTTTCTCGCTCTTTTTCCTGACCGAGACCAAGTTTGCTACCCAGTCCGAATATCTCAGGGGTACGATTATTTTCCCGTCTAGAAGTTTCTTAACTTCTTTTTCGATCACAGGTAACAAAATGGGGTTGATCTGTCTAAGCTTTTGCCTAAAAGGTTTGAACCCAGGCTTCAAAGGTATCTTGTGATCAATTACAGAAGTATCATATGTTCTTAACTCATCATAAGACCAGGCGAAAACATCCTTATACTCTTTGAGTAGGTCTTTATACTTACTTTTCATTTCGGGAGGAAGGAACTTGGATATATTTACTATCCTGGATTCTTTTTCAGTTCCGATATCACAGTCCTCCACTTCTTCTGGTTGGGGTTGTAAAGTGGATTTTACAGGTACGTCGTTCTAACCAAAAAGTCTTTCTAAAGGAACCAATCCTTTCGGAATCTAGTTGTTTTTAAGGACCAACATACGATGATCCACAATTTTTTCTCGGAAGACTTCGGGATCTTCCCCTTCTTGCATGATCCATATCGGGTCATTTTTATTTTCTTGGTCTGCATGAGTTTCGGGGAATTCACCCACTGCTGCAAGAAATTTCTTAATTTTTTCATCATCCTCAAAGACCTGCCAGTGTTGGATATTGTCTGGTATAGAGGGTTTGTATCTGATTTCAATGTGATACTTCAATTTGAAAGTCGTGGGAGGAGAGAAGGTTGAGGCTGCTTTTGCCAATGCATCAGCATGTAAATTCTCTGCGTGAGGGATAAAGTGGACATTTACGGATGAGAATTTTTTTTCCATGAGATCCCAAGCACAATTTCTGTATGTTCTCAATCTGGGATGCTTGGCTAGGTACTGCCGGTTTATTTGTTTGACTATTAACTCTGCATCACCATATACCTCTAAGTTATTTATATTTAGATTCTTGGCAGCCTCTAGTCCTAAGACCAACGCTTCATATTCTCATACGTAGTGTAATTTATATCCCATTGCAGTCGGTAGGAAAAAGGAACAACTAACTTACCTCCGGGAGCCACTAAAAGCACTCCTGCACCTGCCCCTTCAAAAGATGAAGCACCGTCAAAATACATTTTCCAGACACCGATGTTACACAGATCCTCTGTCATGTAACTTGACTCCTCTCGCTCTATATCGTTTTCCTCCGAACAACCATCTAAACCATCATCAAAATACAAGATACAATTTCCCAGATCTTGGTCTGCAATGTAAATAGGGAAGTTGTTTGGGTTTTGAGGGTCACTCACTGTATATGCTAATCTCGTTTCTATGTACAACTGAGTGAACTGACGACCAAACACATAAATTTTGGCAAACGCCATGTCCAATTGAAGAGAACCCCCCAACTTGGCTCCCCATGATCTAGATAACAACAAGCCAAACTTAGGGGGAATATCTATGATAACCACATCCATCAGGATACTCTTAACTGGGACCTGCGCCAGGGTAACTACCAGATCCTTTATCATCCCCATACACTTAACCTTTCTTGAGTCAAAAGAGTATAGATCTCCATAAGKTCTGGTGATMTGGAGACCCAACTTGTCCATTATAATCTTAGGCATAACGTTATGGGAGGCTCCAGAGTCTAACATGCAATTATGTAGCAATTGATCATACACATTCAGAGTGATATAAAAGGGAGCAATGGTGTCTTTGGCCCCTTCAAAATGGGGACCAAAGGTGATTTTAGGTTTGTCATMTTCCATATTTAAAACATTAGACTGGCTTTCTAGCTCAGAGACACCCATCGCTTTGGGAATTTGCTTCCGATAAACGGGGTTTTTTGCTAATTCTACCAAAGGGATTGGTATCTTAATTTTATTTATCTCATTTTCAAAAMTGAAAGCTCCGCTCACCTTGTCTGTTTCTTTGGTTAAGACTTCCAAATCCTTCCTTTCCGACTTATTTGTCTGGACCACTTTATCACTCATGGTCCTGGTTGAAGACGTAACTTTATTTGCTGTTTTGGTTCCTTGCGCTTGGGTTTCAACTTTTTCCCCTTCGGACTCTTGTGTGCTTCCTACTTTAGTTTTGTTGTTGGGTAATAAGGTCTCTTCCGAAGGAGGCTCATAAGCTTGACCTCTTTGGAGGATTTTCTTGGGTTGAGTAGTTGAGGTGGGCTTACTCTTAGATCTTAAGTTGTACTTTGGTTGAAACTCAGCCATTATCATCTCAGTTTCTGGTTGAGACTCACAGAGATCAGTGTGATCACCTTCTTCACTCTTATTCGACGGTTGTTGCGTGTTTAGAGATTTTTCATAGTCTTCTCGAGTCAGATATGGTTGAGTGCAGTCATCACCGAAGTTCGTGACATCATTATCCGAATCTCCGAAGTCTTGAAAATCGTTCGCTCCTATAAAATTTTCATTTTTTAAGGGAGCTTGTATTTTTTGATCTTCATTTTTTATTTTCCTTTGCTGGTTCGGGGGGTTGGGGTTTCTCTTGAAATCCTTTTTGGGGAAAGAGTCATCTTTGGCCTGTTTGAGCTCCATTCTTGATATTTTATTTGACAGTTCTTTAATTACTCTAGCCATATCGTCTACCCTATCGGCTGCGGATCTATTAGACCCTGACGGAACTGCTTGCTCTCTAAAGCGTTTGGTCTCTTAGTTTCCCGTCTCTAAATTGGCTTTAAGTTTACTCGAAGCCATCATATTAGACTCTATTTCTACCGCATCGTCCTACATTCAGTTTAGGGTGGATCCCCTTCTCTCCTGCTAAAGGAGTGCGAAATCCAGTTTGAAAGCTCTGGCGAAAGTTACTTTGGCCGCAGGTTGGGATGGTTTAACCTCGACTGGGATTTTATTGTACAGTTTGTTGAATCTTTGAATAAATTCCATGACTGTTTCTGAATTCTTTTTTCTTAAAGACCCAAATTCAGTTAAATAATATAGATGGTATTTTCTCTCGCCCCATTGTCTGAGGAAAGCATCTTCCAAAGCATCGTAAGACAAGATAGATGCTGCGGGTAGGCTCCGAAACCAAGTTCGGACCTGGCCTTTGAAGGTTTGGAAAAGAAGTCTTGAATATACATCCTCATGTTCGATACCCAGGATATCAGCGAATTGATCGAAAAAATTAATATGTTCGGCCGCGGTCAGATCCCCTTCCCCGGTGAATTTCGGTAAATTTTTTATGTAATTTTTGGGAAGGTCGTGTAGGGGAATGGGCAATACGAAGGGAGAATATCTGGTTGCAAATTTCGCAAACACTCTGGGAGGGGGTGCAGGCCCTTGGCCTCCAGCTCCCCCTAGAGGGGCTCCTCCCCCTCCTCCTCTGATAAACCCTCCACCTCCTCCTATAAACCCTCCACCTCCTCCTCCGGCGGCTACCATCGTTGTTTGTGGAAAGTTGTAAAGGGGGTTTTAGAAAATTAAAATGGAATCTTTGTTTTCTTCGCGAAGAGGAAAATCCGAAGAGGAAAGATAAGGAACGCGAGGACTCGGTTCCTCGGATTTGCAAGAGACGAAATCAGGAGAACCGACGGGTGTGGAAACCAAGTGTGTAACACACTCTTCAGAATTTGGTGAAGTCGGGAAATTCAACTGAAGAAAATATGGTATGTCAAAAGCCGACAAACTTTCAAGAGGGCCCTTTCATTTGTGTACTAAGGAGATTGTCGGATGAATCTCACTCATAACTTCAGAGAAGTTTGGTGTTGAAACTTTATTTTCAAAGAGAGGACTACGTGAAGTTGAGGGTTCAAAAGAACTCTTAGACTTTAGTTGTGGGGTTTTAAGTTTGTAAACTGCAGTGGTTGGCTTAAGAGAGCCTCTCGCCTTTAGAATCTTTTCGAGACCGGTAACAGGCGTAATCTGCTTACCATTCGGGTTTTGTCTGGTATTCCTTCGACTGGATGCCAGTTTATTATTCGTGGAGTCACCAAGTGAAATATTAGAAAGCCTTAAAAAAGGTGTGTACTCTTTGTTCACTATCAAAGGGTAACACTTTCAATGAAAAACAAATGTCGTTTTCCCAGGGAAAAATATTTCGTAACTTCGGTCCCTGGCAACGGCGCCAGAAAGATGTTGTTCCAGAGTCTGTACTTAAGGCTTAGAAGTACAGTGTCTAGGCATCCGAAAGTGGGTAAAAGGTAGCGAAGAGAGAAACGTCAACCTTCGGCAAAGGAAACTAAGGAAGATTTCGGCGTTGGCGTTGTCTAGCTTCCAACTGTTCCTGGATAGTTATATCCTATTCAAAGGCTGCCCATGAACGTTCAAGTTCGACCCGGTTAGTAGCTGTTTTAAGAATAGTGTCAAAAAGGTTTAAGGCAATGTGCGTTCAATTTGATAATCTGGGTTCGATATTAGGCTGTGTTGGTATAGGGACAGTCATGGAGGAATAGTAAAATAACAAAAAATTCAGTGAGAAATTAAGTGTTGTCTCAGTTTGGTCGTATAAAAGAGAATTTATAATTTCGAAAAGAAACGTAGTGCAAATCAAAGGCTCTTTCCCGTAACTGAGTTATATATTAATAAAAGGTATGAGGTGGGAGAAAAACATTTAGCTATCTATGGTGTAAGGCTCCTGTCAAGGGGGAGTCTCACGTATAAACAGAAGAGGAAAACTGTAAGAAGATAACCAATGTAGCAAAGAATATGTGTAGAATTATGAAAATGTAGACTGGTCTTACACTCGCTGATAGCTGGTACAAAGGAAAAACAGTAAACAATTACTGAAAACCAACATTCATTCACTATAGTAGTGGTCGTACTAAATTATAACGAAGCATTCATCAATTAAGAATATGAAATGAAATGAAAATATGAGATAGAAGGAAACAAACTCATAACACAGTCGTGATGGAATTTAGAATCTTCAGATTTGCTTTGTATTAACTCTCAAAATGTAAAAAACTCTGTTACAATCGACACAAAAAGGTCCAGCCCCCTTTTTCTTCTTTCAATGGTATACTTATACAATTTTACAAAATAAGATAGAATCTCAATAGTCACAAAATTTCGGTTATGACAGGGAGGAGAGAAATCGCTCCATTTCTTCTTCTCTGTCTTCACTTGGTGCCAGACGTTTGTCCTCGCGCATGCTCGGTACAGGCGACACATCTTTCAATCAACTGAGATATTAGCCGCGACGGTTCTTCTTGAAAGCTAGCTTCAAAGAAGTAACATTCTGATCCGAAATCGGATCCAGAAGCTTGATAGGGCTTGAAAAATGCTCAAAAATGAAAGTGCTCAGAATGCAACGAAACCTATGCCATTGTGTCCGTCCTGTCTTCCTGATTCCGGTGGTATATTTACTTTGTCAAACGACCTCCGTATGGAGAAGATAACGCGTTCTGTCCGAAAAGTCAAACAGGCAAAAAAAATTGCTGACTGTGCAGTCCGTACAGTCTGTACGGATGCTGACGTGGCATGTCCATACAGTGACATGTGGCAAGTCCTACAGTGACATGTGGTAGAACCATACAACGACATGTGGTGACTCCAGGGAGTGACACGTGGCATGCAGATTTGGTTGATTTGGCATACAGTTGGACGTATACGAAGGTGACACGTGTCACCACTGAAAGGGTGACATGTGGCAGGGTGACGTCAGCAGCTGACGTGGTAGCACAACATGATTATGTGGCAGTACGGAAGGGATGACGTGGCATGCACGTGGGCCAATCAACGTTTGACGCTTGTCATGATTCGGTTGGTTTTTATGGTGCCACGTGGCCCAGTCAAGGGTTGCCACGTGGCACCCCATCATTGGTTTGGTGGTTTATGGTTATATAAAAAATTGGTATGTCACTAKGGGTCGAACCCGCGACCTCTCGGTGGACAGAGGACTGGCAGAAYGGGCTAGCCACCCGGGCAGCCGGTTGACTTTGTAATACAAACGACATTAAATATATTTGAATTTAATACATGGAATAGCCGGCGGGGAAAAGGGCCGGGGCTTAGCCCCAGCCCTCGACGTATTGCCATTTGACCACTGCAGAACCAGAAGCGTGATGCATTTAGCGGGAYCGTTCCACATAATACGCCCGGGGGTTTAAAACATTAGCCACGGGTCCCATTCAGTTGCCAAGAAACCAGGAGCCTAGCACGAAAAGGGGGCCAGTGCCATGGCACATGGCCATATGGCGCCCATGCGACCAGACAGAGGGGGCGCACGCCYAGGGTTCGGGGGCTAGCGCTCAAATTCTTTTATGAAGTGGGTTTTTACCCTATGTATTTGGTTTTTATTGTTTAATTATGCCTATTTTTAGCAGATTCTCTCCATTTTTGGGGGATATTGGGCATTTTGGAGGCCAAATTCTTGGAGGAAGTTGGAGCTGAGAAACCAACTCCAAGGCTATATAAACTAGGCCTGTTTGAGGCCATTGGCAGTCATTTGGAGCAGAGTTATGTTGGAGAAAAGCCAAGCCAAAGTCAGTTTGATGCAAAGAAGCTTCTGAGGAGGAGACGTTGTCGGACCATTTCTGGGAGCTCCGGACGTCCATTTTGCGTGCCGTTTTCTTTGCAGGGTTCTAGAGATCTGGGAGAACATGAACAGATCAGTCTTGTAGCCATTTGGCATTGCAGAGATGTACTTTTGAGCATTTGAACAGAAATAAAGAACCCTCCCCCACAAAGAAAAGGCCCGGAGACGTAGGCAAAAGTTGTGCCGAACTCCGTTATCAATCTGCGTGTTTATGGTTTGCTGTCTATTATTCATTTTAGATCTGCATAAGTGTATATGGCTGTTATAATTCCTCTTCTTTCCTCATTCTTTCACTAAATTTCTCAAATGGTTAATTAAAGCATGCAAAATTAAAACTCAACCATAGTCATTTAAAAGATCCAACGGATCAAGTGGTATCAGAGCTAGTTGACGTTTGGATTTGAGTTTTGCATGTTAACCAGGGAAATGCTAAAGCGTGGTGAAGGCGAGATTGTTGCAGAGAATCCATTAATTGGATTGAGAAAGAGAGCTTCTCACAGTGAGAAGATGGCATCGGAAGAAGGGATTTCTCAAGATGAGAAAGAATTCCGGAAAACATTCCATGCTATGTCGGAGATGGTGACAGTATTGTACGAAGATTATTTAGAACGGAAGCGACCAGTTTTGGGTAATTCTTCAAAAGGAAAAAGTGAAGAGGAAGAGGACCATCCTCACATTCCTCCTTCACCTCCATCAACACCTCCTTCTTCTCCTTCTTCTTCAAGTTCAAGTTCTAAATCTAATGAGAAGAAAAATGTTCATAAGAATAAACATGAAATGCCATTGTTAAAACTTGATGTAAAATTTGAGTTGCCCATATATGATGGTGAAGTAAATGCAGAAAAACTTGATAACTGGATCAGGCAGATGGAGGTATACTACAGTGTGCAGTAGATCAAGGATGAGGCCACACAAATTAAATTGGCATCTTTGAGACTTGCAGGTACAACTCTTATCTGGTGGCAAAGCAAGCTGCAAAAAGGAACACAAGATGTGGGTAATGTATTTCCATCATGGAAGAATTTCATTTCTGCACTTAGGAAACAGTTTTATCCTTTGGGTTATAAAGAAAAAGCAATAATTGAATGGCAATCTTTAAAACTAAGAAAGGGACAATCAATGCAAGAATACACCGATGGATTTAGAAAAATGGCATTAATGTTAGATATTCCTTTGCAAACACAAGAAACCCTTATGAAGTATATAGGAGGTTTGCCTGTGCATATTAGAAACACTGTTTTCATGTTTGGACCCACTAACCTTGATGATGTTTCTGTTCAAGCTACATATATTGAAGTAGGGAAAGCAGGTGTGTTAGGGGAATCGTCATTTTCAAAGAAAGAAGACAAGAGGAAAAGGCATGGCAATGGCAAGAATGCAAATGTTGTGACAAAGAAGGAAGGAAAACCCTCTTGCAAGCATTGCAAGAAAGAGGGACATGATGAGGACAAATGTTGGCAGTTGCATCCCGAGAAGAGGCCAAAGTGGTTCAAAGAAAAGAAGGGAACACAAATAGTGGCAACAACGACAACAAAGCCTACAAACTTGGGATCGGATTCAGGTGATGAATCTAAGATTTCATTGGTTGGTATGACAGGTAAATTTGGTGAAGAGATTGATTGTAGAAGCAAGTTGTTTCATATAAGGGTAATTATGTGACACACTAAGATAGATACATTAATCGACAGTGGATCTCAATCTAATCTAATCTCAGAAGAATTGGTTAAGAAAATGGGATTAAAAACACAAACTCATCATAAGCCTTACACACTTAAATGGATAAGCAATCATCATCAGATGCATATAACAAAGCAGTGCACAATTAAATTTGCAATTTCATCTAAGTATGTGGACGAAGTAACTTGTGATGTTGTGTTGTTAA